>OVBE01010463.1:0-14995 GCA_900406425.1 Iberis pinnata
CTCTTTGTTATGACCTTCAGAGAGCTGGAGCACTTCCCGGCGACGGCGACTGGAGAGATAAATATCTTTGGGCCTATCGAAGATTTGATACTGAGAAATGCATGGTCATGCTCAAACGAGGTGAATGTCAGTCGTTTTTTTAATCAGTATAAATTAGAATTCAATAAACATGATATAGCTTATTAAGGATGACACAATTTCTTGCCTTATGTTGAGATCGAGATATAGAGACAAAAGGATTATGGGAATAGTTGATTCCAGTACAAGTGGGAGATTNAAATGTCATGAAATCTTCTGTACTTACTCTAGTAAAGTTGTAACGTTAAAAGTTTAACAATCATATAATATTAGGTGGTTAAAATGTTTTGCAAGAAACCGCTTATAATCTATGATCTCTGAGTTCATTACTAATGTTAAATGATCCTACAGGGTCACACACCTAAGCAAACTGGATTAGTGTTATAATGGGGTTTAATAATATAATATATATATTTCGTTTGTGCACATGAGATTAACGAATAAAGTAATTGTGTTATAAGTTATATATGATATAACAATATACACGTTTACGTCTCTTACAAAAGGAGATTAAGAAACTTAATGGGCTTGGCCCATTAGGATTAGGTTACGTTAATTATCAATGCATATATAAGATGTGCATTGACGAAAAGTTAACGATCAACCGTGCAACGAAACTCTAGAGAGAAAGAGGCAGCGATGAAAAGTTTGTCTTGACGGCTTTTTAGATTTGATCTCTTTAGTACTAGCATATTGTATCGATCCGTTTGTGTGCGTGTGGATACTGATAGAGGCACGATACTTGGATTGCTAAGAAACCTTAGACTAATTCGGTTAATTGTTCTGCTACAGAATATCCAGGTATATTCATACTTTGTATTTTATATTTATTTTAGTATTTTGTACGAATTCTGGCAGTTTGATTCGTAATTAGAATTTATAAAGAATTATAAATTGTTACGTGTTCTAAAATTAACCAATTTTATGAAGTCAGATATGAATCTACAAAATACCTAATTCTTGGTATTCTAAAATAATTTACGTATGAATAGGCCAAAACCCTCGAATTCGGAGGATTCTAAATTTTTTAAAATTTGTGCATAAGAGACATCAAACACAGGAATTGCAAGAGTATCATGGTTTATCACATGTTTAAATGTTTTAACATATGGGATTTAATTATTAGTTAATTATGTGTTTTAATTTTTTTTAAAAGTATATTAGTATATATGTGGGGACTACTTGACAGGACCCATACTTTTTAATGAACCGGCCCTGCGTAAACGTTTGTGGATGTCACGAAAACACACATGAATCATGTTTATAAATAGTTGCAAGCAAGCAATCAATCAATCATGACGAGTTAGTATTGATCATGTTTATAATAGGATTATCACTTTGCTAAAAACACGGTTAGTAAAAATCAAGTTCGGCCCGCGAAATATAGGCTGAGCGCAGCCATCACAAAGCCAAGGAGGTAGATTATCAAAAATACCACTAAAGTTTATTCAAAACGGGAAAATTCCATATTAATATATCATATAATGTTCTAATTTTCAATTTAATACACTATATATTCGAAAGACCGGAATAATACACCAACTCATTTATTTGTCCAGTTTAATACACAAACTATCAATCATCTACTCATTTTACACGGATTCAGTTATTTGCTGTCGAAGTCACTGTTAAATATATATTTTTAATAAAACAAACAATTAAAAATTATTAAAAATACAACAAAAAATCCAAAAAATTTTAAATTACAAAAAATTCCAAAAAAAATTTTAAATTACAAAAAATTCCAAAATAAATCAATAAAATATAGAAAATAAAAAATATTTTTTTAAAATTTTTTTATAAAATTTTAAATTTGAAAAAACATAGACAATCCAAAACATTGTACAAAATAAAAAAATCTTTAAATATGAAAAAATTTATTCATAAAATTGTAAATAAATCCAAAAAATCAAAAATATTATCCTTCATAAAAATCAGAATTATTATCTTAAATATTATCAAAAATAAAAATTCTTTAACTAGTATTTACAATGGGAAAACAATTTAGTTGAAGAATTTTTTTTTTTTTTGATAATATTTTTGATTTTTATGAAGGATACTAGCTATGATTTTCTGGATTTACTTACAATTTTTTGAAGAAATCTTCACAATTTTTTTATTTATTAGAATTTTTTTTGCTTTCTTACACTATTTTGGATTGTTGATGTTTTTTTTTCAATTTTAAAATTTTATAAAAAAAAAAATTTAAATTGATTTTTATTTTCTGTGTTTTTGTTGATTTACTTTGGAATTTTTTTGTATTTTAAAGATTTTTTTAGTAATTTTAAAAGTTTTTTGGATTTTTGTTGTATTTTAAATAATTTTTTTATTAAAATAAATAAATTTAACGGTGCGTTAAACGGTAAGTAACCGAACTCGTGTAAAATGGATAGATGATTGATAATTTGTGTATTAAACTGGGTAAACAAAAAAGTTGGTGTATTATTCCGGTCTTTCGAATAGCTGGTGTATTATATGGGAAATTGGAACATATATGGTGTATTAATATGAAATTTTCCCATTCAAAAAATATCACACATTCTCAACTATTCCAAAAATATTATATTTTTTTCTAAAATATCACAAAATATTTTTGTTCCAAAAATACCATAAACTCTATTTAGTTAATCCAAACCCAAAATTGTAAATTCTAAACCCCATAAAATTCATTTTTTATGTTTGTGATAATTTTGGAAGAGTGTGATATTTTTGAAATTTTTGGGAGTGTGTGATATTTTTGGAATTTGAACTTCTTTTGATGGTATTTAAAATTACTTCTCTTACTTGTTTTAGTTTAAATAGTAAAAGTTTGAAAATATACATTTCTAAAGTAGAATATATATACATATATAATATCTCAAATATGCATAATATTTTGGTACATTCTCAAAAATACCATAAAAAATTAGATATTTTCTAAAAATACCACACACTCCCAAAAGTTTCAAAAATACCACAATTTGTTTCAAAAATACCACAAAAATATTTTTGTTCCAAAAATACCACAAATTTAAAATAGCTTTCAAACTTTAAATTTAAACCCTAAACTTCCAAAACCCCTTCAAAACTAAGCTCTAAACTCTAATTAGTGAACCCACATCCAAAAATTTAAATTTTAAAGCCTTAAACTTCAATTTTTATTTTTGTGGTATTTTAGTAACATTTGTAAGTGTATGGTATTTTTGAAACTTTTTGGAGCGTATGATATTTTTGAAATTTGAACTTCTTTTGATGATATTTGAAAGAATTCCTCTATTAGATTTAAAATCATCAAAATTTAAAATCAACTCTTTTAGATTTAAAATCATCAAAATTTAGAACTCTACAAGATTCATTTGTAAATATTTGTAGGATTCTGTTGGAAAGATTTTAGAAATCTCTGCATTTTACCTTGGATTTGAAATCCATATATTTGTTAATAGAACTCCACCACAAGTCATTTCAAATCCATTAAAATACAAAGATTTTAGAAATAGAAGAATACACTATATATTCTTATATATAAGAGGAATTACTTGAAATACCATTAAAAGAAAAAAAGTTCAAATTCCAAAAATACCACACACTCCCAAAATTTCTAATAATATCACACACTTCCAAATGTCTTAAAAAAACTACAAACATAAAAAAGTGAATTTTCAAGGTTTACAATTTAAAATTTTGAATTTGGGTTCACTAACAGTGGCGAACCCACATGGTTAGAAAGGGGTTCACTTGACACCCCATAAGTTTATCAAATTTACTTGTGACTAGTATTATTAATATGCAAGTGGTCTATTGGTATTTGTTGTGTCCATTCCAATTTTATGTAATGGGTTCAATTCACCATTTTGTAGTTATTCCTCTTATTTTGTTTTTTTTTTTCATCAATTTTTCTAAGAAAACATTATTTTACAACTTGTTTTGTTTGTGTTTTATCAATCTTATAACAAGAGAATAAGATGTATTTTATAACTATCGAAACAATTTTATCCAAAAAGAAATTTTTTTTTTTTGACATATTAATTTATATGTAAAAGCTTTACAAAAAAAATAATTTCATTTTTTAAACATTTTAGTTTTAAGACAATGTAAACATATTAATTTCATGTTTTTGGTCTATTTTATTAATTTAATGACTAATACTTTCTTACAAAACAAGTAATTAATAAAGCTACTAATTAATAAAATGTGAGCAAATATTTGATAAAATCTCAAAATCAATTTAATTTCTATATTGTAATTATTATTGTAAAATGCAAACCAAAAATATATACAAATTTCTTTAATTATTCATATAAATAAATATAAATATATAAATAAATATTTAAATTAATATTTTATTTAATGAATCTAGTCTAAAATATTTTTGGGTCTGCCACTGTTCACTAAATAGAGTTTAGGGTTTAGTTTTGAAGGGGCAGAATTTGGTTTTTGGGTTTTAGGATTTAAATTATAAATTTTAAAGCTATTTCAAATTTGTGTTATTTTTAGAAAAAAAATATTTTGGTGGTATTTAAAAAAATGGTGTTATTTTTGAAACTTTTTTTGCGAGTGTGTGATATTATTGAAATATACCTAATTTGTGGTATTTTTTTAAAAAAAAACTGGAGATAAATATTGGAAAAAAAAGTTGTTTTCTACCACATTCTTATTTCAATTTCCATTTTAAAATTTTATTCTTTTTACAAATTCTAAAAAGTTGTTAATACCGTGTATAGTACATTTTTTTCTTCTTCTTTTAACACCATTCAAAGCTAGTACTAGTATTATATAAAGATATATCGAGTCTCGAGTAATATCACTTGTGACTTGTCTCTTTCCCTCTCTATCTTCTCTTTGTTTCTTCCGTCATCGAAGATTAAGCAATTATGAAGGAGAAAGATAATTCCATGTTAGAGCCATTCATCGTTAAAAAGACCGATGATGAAGAATCCATGCTTCTTGATTATGAGTTCAACAATGATTCATATAGCAATACTTCTTTCTCCAAAACTTGTTTCCATGGCATTAACGCTTTATCAGGTTTTTCCCTTTGGATTCTTTCAATACTTTTTTCTTTATATTATCTTAAAGCTCCATAACTTACGGCTAAGAATCCATCTCTTAGCTTATTGACATTTTCCTGTTTTCTAATTTATTCTCTCCATTTTTTAATTGATTGATTTTTTTTAAGGTTTTCATACATATTAATAAAACACATAAACAACTAGTAATAAATATATATCTTTTAGCCAACATATTTTCAATGATTTTAATTAATATGCTTTGAAGTTTACGATTTTATAATATTTAAACATAAAATTACATAGAAATTGGTGAAAATTAATCTTTTTAAACAATTTTTTTTCTAAAACATCAAACATTTAAAAACAGAGAGAGTATCTCATTGCAGCCATAACTTAATATTTTTATAATATACATATGTATATTTTCTGTTTCATTTTAAATAACTTTATTTTTTATTTAAATAATGTTCTTGTGTTTCTATGCAAACAATTAATTTTATAATAAATTGCAAAATAATTTTTTTATTTGTTAAATTAACTATAATTAATCCTGTTTTAAAGAAATTTTTTTTTTAAATAGTATATTGTGTTTCATTAATCAAAAGTGCAAAGATTTAAAAATATCAATTAATATGAAAAGAAATATAATCTAAATTTTAGCTGAAATCTAGATAGATTTTGTTAACTCAAGCTTTTGGCTTTATGTTGTAGCCAGACAGGTATGTAGGTGATTCTTTTGTTTTATTGTTAATAGGTGTGTAGATAGATATGTTCAATTCAATTTTTTGTTCTTTCACCCTTATCTTAACCTCATTTTTTGGTTTTTTGGATTTTCATTTTTCTTTGATAAAACTATATAAATCAAAGTAAAACCAAACTAAGTTTTCTGTTATGGGCTTTTGTCTAGATTCAATTTCAAGACTTTGTAAACTAGGGAAAATAAAGATGCACAAAAACAAAAGAAATTTTGGTTTGCTTTAGTTCTGTTTTGGTTTTGATTGATACAGTTCAAACTTATAAACGATATGGCAAATCTCCAATGGAGTATTGTTTTTCTAAGTGTGGCAATGGTCTATCAAACAGGTCACTATCATTGTATTTAATGATTATATACCGAACTAAGAGTTTTTAGTTTTATTTACACATGTCTGGCCAAACATTTTTGAAGTCGATTTTCATTATCCTATATACATATATACTTTTCTTGTTGTTGTAATGTTAAAGAAAAGCCCATATCTATAATTTAAATTAAATAAAACCAATAGCTCAAATTCATTTTCAATATCTAAATAATTATATTAACAAACTTTATAAATTAAAAACACTTCTTACCTTTTCATTTGGTTTCCTCTTCTTCTACAAACCACTTGAATATTAACAAATCAATTTATCTGCATTTGCATTTACATTTATATTTAAATTGCAGTTGTAAATTATTAACATAAAAGAATTCTACAAAATTCCATGAGTATAAGTTTATGCATCAAACAAACTTTTTTATTGTTCAAAAATACCATTGAAATATATTACTTCCAAAAATAACTCAAACACAAAAATTGACTTTTAGAAATTTAAAATTTAATTTTTTTCTAGGTTTAGGTCCACTAATTAGATGTTTTAGTTTTGAAGGAATTAGAGTTTAGTTTTGAAGGTGTTGAATTTAAATTTAATATCTTATAATTATAATAAGCTTGTTGTATTTTTTAATAAAAATTTATGGTATTTTTTTGGAATATCTTTAAAACTAAAAATATAAAGTGATATATCTCATAACCATCTTAACATAAAGAGACAAAAAGTTTGCATTTACGTTTTAAACAAACATTCTTCTAATCATTAATTTTTTGTCATTTTCTTTTAGGTGTGGGAATATTATCGGTACCTTATGCTTTAGCATCAGGAGGATGGCTAAGTTTAATAATTCTCTTTACCATAGCCATCACAACTTTCTATTGTGCTATTCTCATTAAAAGATGTATGGAAATGGACCCACTTCTTAGATCTTACCCTGACATTGGCTACAAAGCCTTTGGAAACACAGGACGTATCATTGTCTCTATCTTCATGAACCTTGAACTTTACTTAGTTTCAACTAGTTTTTTGATTCTAGAAGGTGACAACTTAAACAAACTCTTCTCAAACGTTGGATTTAACTTCATGGGACTCGATTTCGGAGGAAAGCAAATGTTTATCATACTTGTAGCTCTTATTATTCTTCCTACGGTTTGGTTAGATGACATGAGGATACTTTCTTATGTATCTGCAAGTGGTGTCTTTGCTTCTGGTTTGATTCTTGCTTCTATCTTTTGGGTTGGAGCTTTTGAAGGAGTAGGGTTTAAGAACAATGACTCTCAGATCTTTCGTCTTAATGGAGTTGCTACTTCGGTGAGCTTATATGCATTTTGTTATTGTGCTCATCCTGTTTTCCCAACTCTATACACTTCCATGAAGAACAAACGCCAATTCTCTAACGTAAGTTTTTCTAAAAATACCATTTTTTTCGAGTTTGTATTCCAAAAGTTCTTTTAAAACTAACTTCGTTTTTAAGAGTAAATGATAATTTTTTGTTGTTTTGTTATCAAATTAGGGATCGAACATCACCACTCGTTATGCTAGTGCAATTTATTCCGTTGGGTTTAAGTTATTAGACCGATCATTTGTTATCAAATTAGGGATCGAATAAGACCACTCATCATGCTAGTGCATATTATTTCTTTAATAGGGTTTGAGTAAGTACACCAATCCATTGTGATTTAGTGATTAATGTGACAAAATAAATAACTATATTTATTTTCTTCAGAAATAGCATAAAACAATAACTAATTCTGTATACAAATTGTTAATCAATATTAATAAATTCTAACTCAATAATTTATATTTTAAACCTCAAATTTTAAATGTTAGTAGTATTTTTGAACTAAAAAATTTTTAGTGTTATTTTTGAAACAAAAAGGTAGTTGATGGTAATTCTATAACATTAACTTTTTATGGTACTTTGTTAAAAAATTATTTTCTTTTTAAATTACTATTATTTTGTATAATCCGAGTAAACTTGACTAACTTTTACAACCAGAACAAACTAATGATGTTTCTTTTCTTTTTCCAGGTTATGGTTATATGTTTCACCATATGCACATTCATTTATGCATCGGTGGCTATATTGGGTTACTTAATGTATGGATCAAATGTTGAATCACAAATCACATTGAATCTTCCCACCAATAAACTTAGTTCAAAAGTGGCGATATGGACTACATTGGTGAATCCAATTGCTAAGTTTGCTCTTATGGTTACTCCTATTATTGATGCATTGAGAAGCCGGTTTTCTCGGGTTTTGCCTAACAAGAAAACCGCCGGTTTATTACTAAGTACAATGTTGGTTACTAGCAATGTGATTGTGGCATTGCTTCTTCCATTTTTTGGTGATCTCATGAGTTTGGTCGGAGCATTCTTGAGTGCAACTGCGTCGGTTGTATTGCCCTGCTTGTGTTACCTCAAGATCTCTGGAAAATATCGAAGACTCGGTTTTGAAACACTGGTTCTCTTCGGTATTATACTAACCGGTATTGTGGTTGTGATAACCGGAACTTACCAAGCAATCAAGGATATTATTGGCAGATTTTGAAACAATTGGTGAGGAGGTATAGTGTTTGACTAGCTAGTAAGAGATTTGTAATAGTAATACCACATCATTATTTCCAAACCGGGAATTTCCGGTTTGATTTGTATTAGACATTACATTAAAATGAAATCCTTGGTTCGTATTTAACGGTTTATCAATATGCTCAAACAATACTGTATCTCCAACAAATCATAATAACAAAAATCACAGAAACAATAAAGCAGAAATCATTATTCATCACCATATATAACCAATTTCTCTGCAAAAAGTCCTTATTTAAACACATGGAGATTACATTATATGAGTTTGTGTGTGTGTGAAAAGTAGCTAAACCCAAAAAAGAGAGTTGTTTATAAAGCTAATCAAAGTGTAATCATCATCATTATCAGTATCATAAACCTTTAATCATTGTACTAAACAAAAAGATTGAACCTTTTGTTTTTCCTTCATTTCTTGATCTTCCTTTGTTGCTGTGGCTGTTTCTTAGGTCCAGGAACTTCTAATCTCCCAACAGAACACCCACATTTAGCTCTAAAAACCAGCACAGCTCGTCCATTAGGTGGAGCCATCTTCTTCAACTCCGACTCTAACTCACGGTGATGGTCACGAGGCAACTCAAACAATCCCTTCTTGCTAACATTCTTACCATTGTTAGAGCTCTTAACACAATCCTCTGTCTCTAACTGAATATCAAACTCTGCATTAGCTTTCCCAAGACCTTTGCAATTCGGTTTACCACATCTATGGCGACTACACAAGAGTATATATATCATCCAAGCAGATAATGCAGTACATGATATGCTTAAAGCAATTAAGCTATACACAACTGGATCCGGATTACGAAGAATCTCTTCTTTGACTAAGCAATAAAGCTCTGAGAAGATTTCTATGGATTTGACGATGATGAATTTGATGTAAGGGTAGATTAAGAACCCTGAGGAAGTGATCACAGCGATTAAGATCAATACGTCGATTGCAGCTGATCGAGATCCGTCGCAGCAGATTGAGAAATTAGAACAGCTTGATTTTCTGCTGTTCCTTGGCTTTGGCTGATGAAAATCTACTGAATTCGCCATGATCGGAGATTGTTCGACGACTGAGATTGAGTTTTGGAGATATACCATCTCAGAAATTCAAATCCCTTTGGAGGAATTAAAGAACACAAACTCAGTTTTCCCAAATCTAATTCGATCGCCGAACTAGATCGATTACAATCTTCAATCCGATTCCGATCAAAAAACAAAATATCAAAGCCTGAAATCAGATCAACCTCTTATAAAGAAAAAAAAAAAAAATCAATAGAGATCTGGAGATGAACCTGATTAGACTGGATCGATGAGAATTGAACCCCAAATGAGATTAAAAAAAGAGGTCGTAATCAGATGAATCAATCCAAATTCACAGTTGATTGAATCGAATATGGAGAAGGCGGAAACGTAATCGAAGTTTGAAACAACAATCATCAATGGTGCAATCGAAAAGACGAAACAGGTAAGAAATCTGGAATCCAGAAATTGTATATGAAAAAAGGAAAATTAGATCATGTTGGTCTTCGTCGTCGTCATCATTGATTTAACGCTTCTCTCTATTAATCTTCCAAATCGATGATCGTGTCGTATACGAACGAAGTCACACGCGTTTTGATTATAAGCACGATTGGTTACTTAGTGCTCGGGTCGGTCTATTTAGGTATCTTCAAAGTCATTAAACAAATCAAATTTGAATTGATATTAATATACTTTGTTGATTTCGTGGGGGCACTTACTCACTAGACTTTTCTCTTTATGTAGGCTTCATCTTCATCAGGTTAATATATTAGTATTTTTCTTGGCTCTTACCTCAAGATATTTTGGGTTTATGAGAAGAAATTTGTGAGTTGCATAGTGTGTACACATATTTTCTGTTGATAGATTTACTATAAAGAAAATGTCAATGTTGATACTTTCCATCACATCCAGAGAGCTCAGTCTCTTCAAACATCAATAGTATTTTTCTTGTTCAAGTATTTTCTCTTGTTCTTGTTAGTCATAAAATATAACACACTCACTTGAGTTTTCTAATGAATTTAAAGCTTGATAGCAATTTTAATTGGCAAAAAAATGTTTTAGCGAATCTAGAAAACATTCGATCTCTGATCTAAACCAACAGAACAAAATCTCTTCAAATATGAAACCATACTACAACAGCTTGGTTAAAAAGAATATCATGTTGCCTTTATCATTTCAGAGTTCTGAGTTTGGAACTCAAAAAGCTCAAAGAACAAAATCTATCAAATTGATCACTATACATTGCAAGTCTTGAGTACTGTCCATAGGCATTGAAGTGCTGTTTTTATCACCTCAACTATTCATCAATTTGTCGCTGTCTTGCTCGATCAAACTAACTCCAGTTGGTTTCTTCACTCCTGTATCATCAAACATCTTCCTAACTTTTTGCACCCCATCCCATTGACCTGTAGAAGCATATATGTTGGCCAACAACACATAATCTCCACTCTCGTCTTTTCTCATACTAAGAAGTATCTCATTTGCATACTTCGCTAGCTCTACATTCCCATGATTCCTACAAGCACCTAATAGCGTTCGCCAAACAATGGCATTAGGCTCAATCTCCATCGATTCTACAAACATGAATGCTTCATGTAATAGCCCTGCTCGTCCCAACATATCTACCATACAACCATAATGCTTTATGTTTGGTTCAATTTTATACTTATCTTTCATTAGCCTAAAATATCGACGCCCTTCATCGACTCTACCCGAGTGGCTACAAGCTAATATAACTCCAATGAATGTCACTTCATTAGGCCACACTTTCAACTTTTGCATTTCTTCGAACATTTCAAGTGATGCATCTGCGTGATGCAAAGCCAACCCAACTATCAAAGTATTCCAAGTTGACAAGTCTCGATCTTTCATTCCTCTGAAAACTTCAATTGCTCCATCTATGCTTCCGCATTTTGCATACATGTCAATTACAGCATTCCATATAGGAGTACCCACATATATGGAGCTCGAAACAGAAGCTGTTTCTGAGATGTAGAGATGAATTCTCTTCCCATTGTTTAAGTCTCCTAGGACTGCACAAGCAGATAATAAACTCAGTATCGTCACAACATCTGGGTGTTCACCAGCATCCCTCATCTCCTCAAATATGCTCAGACCCTCCTTAGGGTACCCGCAGTTAACATATCCAGAGATCATTGCATTCCAAGTCACAACATCTTTCTCTGTAAACCTATCAAAGAGCTCTCTTGCTATATCCAGCTCCTTACATTTTAGACAACCAGTAATCATCACATTCCAAGCTACTTGATCTTTGTCTGGCATTTCATCGAACAGCTTAATTGCTTCACTTATCTTACCTCTTTTAGCATACCCAGAAGTCATAGAAGACCAAGCAATCTTATGAGCTTTTGCAGAATCATCAAAAAGCTGGCTTGCAATTCCCAGATCACCACAATTAGCATGAAAAAGGATCAAAGCGTTCTTAACATACTCATTAGATACAAATCCATGTCTTATCACTTTCCCATGAATCGCAAATCCATTATTTCTCCACTCAAGCTTTGAACAAGCCTTGAGAAGAAACGTAAACGTATACCTATCAGGGGACACACCTCGCTTCTCCATCTCAGTATACAAAGAAACAGTTTTTCCAGGTTTTAAGCTCTGAGCAGAGCCGCGCAAGACATGGTTACAAATGGCTACGTCTGGTTTAGGAATTTCGTCGAACAACTTGTAGGCGTACTTAAGCGCACCCGGAACTGATAAAGAGGCTGAGTAAATGAGCTCTCCAACAGCTGAAAGATTAGACATGAGGCCATTAACAACCATAAAAGCGTGAATTTGCTTCAAAGATCGGAAATTTGTGCAGTTCTGCCATAGTTTAGGACGGTGGCGATTGGCGGCTCGGTCGTTCGTCTGCTTCCTGATCATCGTGGTTCCATCTCTCGATGGTTATTTGTGGTCTTTGGTATTCGGAGCAATGGCTCATAAGTCCCTCATGATAGACAAAAAAGGCTTATAAGAGCATCGTTATTGGTTGTCCATTAAGGAGAGTTCTTAGATTATTTTAATGATAAAAATGTGTAGTACTTTTGTTTACGACTTTTGTTTAAAAGATGAATTATTGGTTGGAGTTGTGTTTAGTTGATTTTAGATGTTTTTTTTTTTGTTTTTAAAGATGAATTGTGAAAATGTGTAGCACAAGTAAAATTATTTCATATTCCATCTTTATGGGTTGTCTAGAATTTTATTAGTACAACAACAATAAGCTTTGGTGCATAACGTTCTTTGTTTTTTTTTTCCGGGAAAAATCAAGAAACATGTAAAATTGACATTTTATTAAAGGAATAAGCTCTTTGTTCAACTACATTATATGGTATTTGATTTGTGAAGAAGCATCTCATAGATACAAATTTTGATACACGTTATAAACGACCATTCTCCTATAACCTAGCATTACAAAAACATGATCTTGAATCTGTCACATTCTTCAGCTTCTATCATCATGTATATTCGCTCTGTGCTCTAAAGCAGATTTGCAGATACAATTTCCAAGAATTTCAATGAGAAAGAAAGATCAGAGAGAGGAACAAACTTATTCTCATCAAGCTTTTAATTCGTAAATGGACAATGTGGAGATGATATAAAAGGATCTAAACCTACTTGCTCATGAATTAGGAAGAAGCCTAAACAAACAACCAAAACTCTAAGTTTTTCCAAAGTCCTATAATCCAGCAAACCCTTGAATACAAATGTGATGACTTGCAATCTCCAACAATCCAACTTCACCGAAGAAGAACAAAAAAACCAATTTCTTTAACCCATCAAAAACCCATTGATCATCTTCAACCATCAATCCACAAAACTCTACTATTAAAAAAAAGAGAAGATCTCCCTACAAATAATAAGCTTGAAATTTCCCCAAACGTTCACCAAATCGCCGGAAACCCTGAATTACACAAACCATATGCCTCTTCCTATAGATAAAGCAGCAATAAACAATAAATCAAATCAGCAAAAGTTACCACAGACAATAATGAAGATAAAGAAACAAATTCTGATTTCCATAAGCTAGATTACCTGAAACACGGAATCAGAAAACCCTGAAAGGCGTAGGTTTTGTGAGAAGAAATCAAGTCAATCGGAAATCCGAAAGATCCGGCGACTTGAAGCCGGAGGGAGAAGGAAGCGAAGGGAGAGCAAAGAGATGAGATGAAGGACGTGAAGAAGGACGTCCCACAATTGGGTCGTCCCAAACATTTACCCTATTTTTTCGATTTAAAAAAAATATTTTTAGGCCCAAGGACGACCCAAGGACGATTGATAATCATGCTCTAAGACTCTCTTATAAAAAAATGTCTTTTTTTTTTTTAAATCGAAAAATAAAAAAATACACTCTTAGCCTTAATGAAATCAACTAATTACTGACCCAATCACACACAAATCGGGTAAACCCAACTGACCTGATTGAATTTGGATAATTTAACCTAAAATTGAAATTGAACCGGTTTAGAACAAACCCATCGATTTGGGTATCGATTTCTCTCCTCCGTTTTGCTTAAAATCCCTAAGTTTTCGGATTTCAACTCATTTTTTCTTTGTTATCGGCTCATGTGCGCGTCCTTTTCGATTTAACATTCTCTGTTGTCGATTTGCTGAAGCTAAGCTACAAATTTCTGGGTTTATCGGGAACAAAAAGGGATTTCTGGGTTAACTGGCTTAAGTAGGATAACTACGTTAAGTTAGTTTAAGTAGGTTTAGCTTGGTTTAACTATGTTTAAAAAGTTTAACTAGGTGTAACTATGAATACTACGTTAACTAGGTTTAACTATATTTAACTTGGTGTAAATGTTTAAAGGGTTTAACTAGGTTTAACTATGTTTAAAAAGTTTAACTAGGTGTAACTAGGAATACTACGTTAACTAGGTTTGACTATATTTAACTTGGTGTAAATGTTTAAAGGGTTTAACTAGGTGTAACTAGGATAACTACGTTAACTTAACAATAAGACTGAAAAATTATCAAATAATTTCTGCTTTTCTGTTTTTTTTTTGTTGAAGTATAACTAGAGGTAATTAGGTTTAACTCGTCGAGTATTTTTACATAGTTATGCCAAAGAATCCAATTATTCTTCATCTATAATTATTATTTGTTATTTCATGAATTTTAATTTTTTTTATATAAAAAGTTGTTTTTTTTTTAAAATAACAAACATGTGTAAAATTTGTAAATAATTGATAGTTTATATATATATATATATATATATATATATTAAATTTTAATTAAAAAAAAAATTTTAA
>OVBE01010464.1:0-14995 GCA_900406425.1 Iberis pinnata
TATATATATATATATATAAAGATATACTAATCGATAATTTAGGCAACTAATAAATTTTAAAATTATAAGGGAATATTCTAGAGACACAATTAATGTTGTTACGATTTATGGGAAATAGATTATATATTAATGTTAGTAAGATTTTATAATCGGATATTTCTGAAACTAATCAAAAGTCAATTATAACTTACTTTATAGTTTAAATATATTGTATAATAATACGAGTATGAAAAATATTACATATTAATGTTAATAAGATTTCTTAATAGGATTTTTAAGAAACTAATCAAACTTATCAGATTTTAATTTATAACTAGAAGATTTTTAAATTTAAATTTCCATATTTAAAAAATAAAAAATGAGGAATTGAACCACCAATGATGCATACATCCCATTGGATACTTTACCACTAAGCCAATTAGATTTTTGTTTACCATTCAAGTCGATTAGTTATATTTATATAAAAACGCGCGTTTTGAACAAAAAAACTATTAACGCATTCTCCGTGGATCGAACCTGCATCTTGAACCGAGTCATACCCGATCCAATTAAAGCATCCACGCGTTTTTAACTCAAAAACTGTATTTTTTGTTAAAAACTTGACATCTCGGAGAATAGAACTCATGACCATTTAGATAAATCCAAAATTTTTCCTAAAACGCCGATTTTTTTTGTTCTTTTAAATATTTTAACGCAATAGCAGATTCCGTAAATATGTGATTTATTTTGACTCTCACCAAAAATGTACTTCTCCTTTAATAGTAAGATAAAGTGATAACTACAAAATCAAAACTTAAAGATTCATATTAACTCGATGGGAAAACCGAAACTATTAAAAATAAAGTTATGAAATTCTACACTATATTATTCATATAAAAACTAAAATTTATCAGTTTTATTGTTTATTCAGTTTCTTCAATTTATATTTGAGTTTTTGTTTCTAAATTGGATTTTTTTTTTAATTTAAGAAATATGTATTGTTGATTTTAATTATGTTTTGTTAACGAATCATTTATACAAACAATTCATTAGTCACATTAACTATTCATCATTCACACAAACAATTCACCATTCACATGAATCGTTTATCATTCACACAAACAATTCAAGCTTGCCATTTAAAAACAATTCAGCATTCACAAAACAAAAAAACTAGTAAATACAAAAACTTTTATAAAATAACATACATTTTAGCAAATTATAACATATTTTGTACCTTTTAATCCAATTTTCTCTTTATATTTGTACCATATCGTTGTCTCTGTGAATATAAGACATTTTATTGTCGATGGACCACTCATTTATAGGGCATTTAGTTCATTCTTTCTTCTCTTGGTTTATTTTAGATCTTCTTGTCTATGTCCATGCTTCCTATGTTTGTATATTTGGTTTTTGATACTTTAATTTGTGTGATGCATCTATTATGAATTCAAATTGCAAATGGAGCGTACTTCCTCTGGAATTGAAGCTGTTATAGGAACTTCCAACGTATGCTTATGGGCCTCTATGTTTGTGTTCATCTCTAGCTTTTAGTTTTTGGTCTATTAGAACCTTATATTGTTTCTTAATCCAAATTTGCCTTTTGTGGTTTTGCTGTAATGCTTATTCCTAAATAATTTTTAGTGATAAGAGAAATATGTACAATTTAATTTTTACAAAGGCCTTTAGCTTTTCCTAAAAGAACGTGTGTTAAAATATAACATAAAATAGTATTAAAGGGCCCTATGGTGTGCACTAGACCATATTTAGTACAAGAAATTAGTCAAGTAAGCAAGTACATGTCTAATCCAAGAAGAGAACATTGAAAAGCGGTAAAATGGATTCTCAGGTATTTGACAGGTACAACTGACTATGGGCTAATGTTTGGATGTCAAACGTGTGGTTCAGTTGTGAGATATGAAGATTCAGATTATGCAGGTGATCTAGACAACAGAAGGTCTACTACATGATATGTCTATACTCTTGCAGGAGGTCATATTTGTTGGAGATATGTGTTACAGTCTGTTGTTGCAATGTCTACCACTGAAGCTAAATACATGACTATTGGAGAAGCAGCTAAAGAAGCGTTATGGGTAAAAGGACTTGCAAAAGAGTTGGGTGTGGAGCAAGGTGGTGTTCAGTTACACTGTGATAGTCAAAACGCTCTATTTTGGCGAAAAATTAGGTGTATCATGCAAGGACGAAGCACATAGATGTGAAGTTTCACAAGATCAGAGAACTTTCAGCTTTAAGTGAAGTTATGTTGAGAAATGTGCATATATCGGAGAATGCAGCTGACATGTTAACCAAGCTAAAAGAAGCAGGATGCCCCTGAAACCAGATAGGTGTACAACTATGGATTTGTAGAGATTGATTGTATGTCAAGGTGAAGTTTGTTAAAATATGATATAAAATAGGTTTATAGGGCTCAATAGAATTGACTAAAGGGATGACGTGGTACTTATATAAGAGGCTTTATTTTATTGTAAGGGACTATATATAAGGGGCTTTAGTTTATTGTAAAATTAACACTTTTGATCAACAAAAACCTATGGTGCAGGGTATTTGCCTCAAACATTTTTTTTTTCTAACCTAAAATCGCAAACGATTTCACAACAATGTGTTTCTTTACGAACCATAAACTGTATTCACTTTGTAGTATGTGAGGTGACTTTAGAAATTGAGTGGGATATGGACTTTGTTTTTACATGCTCTCAGTAAATTAATGTGTGTGTATTTAAGCTCATCTGTTGATGACTTAGGGCTGAAGTTTCGGGTCTCCAGTTCGGTTCCTCAATTTAATACCAAATCAATTATTTTCAAAACTTTGATTCGGTTCCGGTTCGGTTCCTATCAATTTCAGGTCGGTTCGGTTCTATGTTTGAGAAACTGTAAATTACTCGAGTTTTTTGGTTCTTAATAAATTCTGGTTGGGTTCCGGATATTTCAGACCCAAATTTAAAAAATACCTGATAAAATAGAAAAGTACCCGATACTAGAATAGAATACCAGAAAATTTAAGAAAAAAGACCCGATAATCAAATAAAATACCCGATAAAATGAGGCGTACCCGATAACATAATAAAATACCCAAGAGTTTTAGACAAAAAAGTACTTGATAAAACGAAAAGACCTGATAAAAGAATTTGATAAGTGACTAAACCTAACCAAAAATATTAATGTATATATATATATATATATATGTGGGTATTTCATTCTACCCATCGGTTTTTGGTTCGATTCCGGTTCCTACCTGATAGGCTCAAGATTTTAATCCTAAATCTAACTGCATAGTACATCTCTAAGTAGTATAGACTAGGGTCGAATTCCACAGAGACCAGATAGTATGGCTTTCAGTTTAATGTCGGGTGTTGTCAGTAAGATTAAGCAATAACAGTAAATTAAAACGAAGTTAAATCAATAAATAAAAACGTTAAGCAATAGGTAATTTCACATGTAGTCGTGTTTGAAGCTTAGGTTAACATGCATAATTTTGTAGTGAAAATAATTCTCAACTTGAAAGACAACAATAGATTAATCTCCTCTCGAAGTATTAAACCCTTTGTTCGAATTATCAGAAATAAACTCTCGCATGTCTAACAATTCAATCAAGCATTAAGTTCAGATTCAATATGTTCATAAGCATTCAAGTCAATACTCCCACAAGAAAGAACACTTATTCATCTAGACTAGGTCAGACCTCTAAACAAAATATCTTTGCGTTTATTAATCTAATATCAATGAAATAGATGGCCTATCTATTCAAGCATTAAGAACAAATCTAAACTAAGAACTTAGCAAATTCAATCAATTATATTAAAACCCTAACTATCAAATCTGGTTTCCCTCGGAAACCCATAAAACCTAACAAGGTAACTACTCAGATATAGCAAAGCAATCAACAAGCAATATTGAAGAAAGCATAACCAAATCAATATATTGAAAAGACAAAATTTAGAATTCTTTTCAAAATACAAGGTTGGAAACCGTGTCTCTGTAAAAGCTCTAAAGAAAATAAAATAAGCGTATGTGAAAATAACACCAAGCCTAGGGATTTTTTAGACGATCTCATAATTTGAATTTTTCTTCATTCTTCTAGGGAGTAGGATCGATCGATCCCTTTAGGGAGGGATCGCTCTCTTCTGTTTTGCTTGAACATCGATCGATCTCTCTAGGGAGGGATCGATCTCTTCACAGTTTCTGCATACATGTCCATTTTGCCCATGAAATCTTATGAAATCCATCCTTTTGCTCCAGAACGACCAGAACACCAAGAATCATGAAAATATGCCAAATATACAAGGATAACACTCAGATAATCCCAAATAAAAAGTATAAATACCCACTATAAGACATTAAAACCGAGTAATATCACTAGTTGGATGGAATCAGAGCCGATCCAGAACTGTTTTTTTGGTTTTTCAGTTCCAGTGTTTTTTTTTGTCCAACCCTAGTTGATGTGTGGTTCTTTTAATCAGAAACCTAGCCTTGTACTATATGTTTCAATTCTTCTTCTTCTTTTTGGTTATTATGGCAATATGTTATAATTATGCTACTTGTTGTGATTTATTGGATATGGCTATATATAAACTTCCTATATAGTTATTATAGACTTATAGTAGTAGCATTTGTTTTTCTTCGTATCTCTTATTGGTTTAGTCTTCTTAAAAATGATTAAGTAATGTCTCGATCTTTCTCTGAACCATCATGCCTCGGAGGGAATTTATATGAAATATAATCCTCGTTAGAATAGTTTACTGGTTTCTATGGAATTTATATGAAAATGCTCCAATTCGATGGTCATCCCTCAAGAGATTTTTTATGCAGTAGTATAGTTGTTGGTTGCCCATAATGGATATTTTGGAAGTCATTTCAGTTCAGACACTTATAAAGTTGTTTTTCCTAGGCTTATTTTGCTAGTTCTATAAATAATTTTCATATCAAAGGAAATAAAGATGGTATTTTCGCTAATAATTGTACTAAACCAGAGTCAAAAGTCATTTTCAACAGTTTGAGTCTAATTATGAAGAGGTTTTTTAACTTTGATTGTATTCAATTAAGTTAAAGGAAATCATAAATATACATATAAGAAAAATTAAATGAATTGTTTATGATTAGAGTTAATTATATATAGTATATATTCGATATTTCCTGTAAAAAATATTTCTTTTAAAATTATCCAAACATACCAAAATGATGCATTCCTGATAGGGGAACTGCAACATATAACAAGAACATAACCTATAATTAAGTATATGACACCTATAAGTAGGAGTGGACTCTCTCTCCAACCAAAATACAGCTTATATGCATATTTACCCCTCTCTTTCTCACACTCTATCTCAATTTCGCTCACCCGGGAAAATTTTTCCACCCCATCTCGTTAATATACAAACTAACAACTTCAGGTATACGAACTACTTAAATTTATTTATGGGTTTAGGGTATATATATATATTTTTTTTGATGACCCTGGTATCAGGAGCCCCGAAAGACTCCGACTAGGCCCAATGCGTATGCAGTCGCCAAGGATATCTAGGAGGGCCGCCGAAGTTCACCACATGTTAATTGACGGTGGCCAGGATTCGAACCCATGTGGCGGAACTCACATCTGTGAGCCATTTACCACAAGAGCTAGAAGCCCCGGTTAGAATATATATTTTGAGTTTAGGGTATATATTTGGGTTTAGGGTTTATATTTTGGTTTTAGATTTTAGGTTTATGGGTTAAGATTTGGATTTGGGGTTTAGGATTTGGGTTTAGGGTTTAGGTTTTGGGTTTAAGGGTTAGGATTTGGGTTTAGGGTTTAATATTTGGGTTTGAGGTTTAAGTTTTGGGTTTAGGGTTTATATATTGGGTTTAGAGTTTATATTTTATTTAAGATTTATATTTTGGGTTTAAGGTTTATTTTTTAGTTTAGGGTTTAGGTTTTATGTTCGGAGTTTATCCGAAAAGTTTTAGAATCGATTCTTGAAGAACACGTGTTGTATATTGTTGGTGGTACCTTTTTTTCTTTTCTTCTTCCTCTTCGTTTGTATTCGGCTGCTTGATTTCTTCATTTGCAAAAGAAATCGTTTGATTTTTGGGCTGATCCAAGATCAATTTGCAGTGAGATAGATGGAGGAGTAGTTCATACTTACGGTTCCAACATTTGTGTTACACCCCATCCCGAGCTATTCACAATGCACAACGGTTTCTTGGAAAACATGATCGCGGACCTATTGCCACGTGTAACAGACCCTTTGGGAACATGAGTAAGCGAATCATCTGACCTTTCAACTTCCAGAAGCAAGGTCAGAGATCATAGCCGCAGTACAGACAAAACAATTCTCTTGAAATTCCCGCCAATAACAAACATAACCGCCACTATGTCTGGCCAACCTGTAACGATGAGAGAGAGAAAGAGAAACGAAGGGGTGGGGGAATGAGTAATTTAGATTACCCAGGAGGACACACTCTTGAAAATACTACACACTATGACACAAACCCCAGATGCACATTACTTAGTTCTAAACAAGCACACAAACAAATGAGCACTTTTAGTACTCGACAAACAAGCGACATGTGTGCTCGCAACACCGTCACATTGTACAACTCATTCAGAGACTGTGACTACTTTCGTAGTTCTGGCATGAGTGCCCAACCCACTGCCGAAATATACAACTCACTCAGAGACTATGACTCTTTACGATAGTTCCGGCATG
This sequence comes from Iberis pinnata, assembly GCA_900406425.1. Taxonomy (NCBI): domain Eukaryota; kingdom Viridiplantae; phylum Streptophyta; class Magnoliopsida; order Brassicales; family Brassicaceae; genus Iberis; species Iberis pinnata. Next base: position 6,684 of record OVBE01010464.1, read on the forward strand.
AGTGCCCGACCCACCGCCATAGTTGACAACTCACGTTGAGACTGTGACGCTTTTACAGTTTAACGAGTGTTAGCGATTCCAGCCTCAGAAGGCTTTATCGTTCCTTCCAAACGCACGACCCGTTGGTCTGAGTTGGCTAAACGGCTTTTGATCGCCAGCCAACCCACCGACACATATACATACCATGGCCGTTGTTCCACAAGAATCACACCAAGGCATATGACTTATCACATGGCTCGGCTTTCACACGATGATCCAGAAGCACAAACTCATCGCATCACACCACCTTAGAACAATACCACGGTTGCGGTTCCACTCTGCCGGCCAATGCATTTATATCACACTGATACATCTGCATCTCTATCTAACACCATGGTGCCACAGTTTACCAAAACCGTTACTGATGGCCAACCCTAGAGCTTGGCATATATAACTAGACTCTCACGCATACTCAACTCATCGGTGTATGCAATCATTATTTTTAGCGTAATTCTCAATCAATGCCATATTAACCTAATCTAATCAATATCGGCTCCCTATGTTAGACTATCACAAATAGGAATGCAGAGAATCTTAGACTAACTATCAGTCATGCATTTCACAAAATAACTTTCCGTTATGTGTATATCGATATTATGAAAATATAACTTTTATTCCTAGCTACCGTACTCATAAAGTCCTAAGCAATCTATGAAAGAAGATAACATCACAGCAGCAGCAAAGACGGGAATATGTCCTCATCTTGGCCTTAGCTGGAAGACAAGCATTATGATGGACGAAGATCTGAAATTAATAACAGGATCCTCTAGATTATCAGACTTGGTTCTATCTAATTTAAATGATTGATTAATCATTTAAATAAAATGAATAATTCATTATTCAATTAGTGAATCAATTAATCATCTTAGAAAGTTAATCCAACTAATCCACAAATAAATAATAAATTAGGTAAGAAGAAAACAAATTTAAAAACCAGAATAATCAATTATACTTAGTAATTAATTATTAAATCCGAAATTAAATACTTAAATCCAAAATAAAAGTTAAAAAACAAAAAAATTAATTATTAAAAATCCAAAATAATACTTAAATAAAAAATTAAAATTAAAATAAAAAAATTAATTATCTTTAGTAATTAATTATTAAAATCCAAAATAAATAAAATAAAATATTAAAATCCAAAATAATAGTTTAAAATAAAAATAATTAATTATCTTTAATAATTAAGTATTAAAATCCAAAAAGAAGTAAAATAAATAAAATAATTAATTATATTTAGTAATTAATTATTAAATCCGAACTGCTCGATGAGCCCTAAAACGCGATAAACGGCCAACTTGCAATTCTAGGTGAAAATTTGGCCCAAGTACGATGACGGTCACAACTTGTTCCGCAAGCCATGAAGAAATGGAAGAAATGCGGAAGAGGAATGTTTCCGGAGGAGAAAATGAAGATTTCCGCAGAAGAATCAGAGAACGAAATGGACTGATGACCAACCTTGAAGCCTATATAAGAGAGATGAGGAGGAAGAGATGGGGAACGTTCAACTTTCCGCACCAAAATACTTAGGGTGTTTATGCTATTTTCCGTTCTTAGAGGAACGTTCAACCTTGTTATCGAATTAACAATACATGATATCAATGTCGCAAGGGTTTGATCGATACCGGATGCTCGACAAATATAATCTTTAAAATACCCTCAAAAGGATGAAAATAAAACTCTCTAAAATATCAGAAAATCCCACCTCGCTGGTAAGATTATCCGGAGATACCACAATGACCCTTAGCTCAATTAATTTCACAAGCTAGGAACATCACAAAAACGTAGAGTTTCTTGTCGTGGACTGCCCCGCCTCCTAAAACGTGATCACGAGTGTCCCTTGGTTGAACTCTATGCAAGAAGTAGCAGCCACGATAGAAAACAAATTGTTATTATTCATGGACGCCTTCTCAGGCTATAATCAAATCATGGTGAATCTTGACGACCGTGAGAAAACCGCTTTTATCACCGACCATGGTACTTACTGGTACAAAGTAATGCCCTTCGGTCTAAAAACGCCAGTGCAACCTATCATCGACTTGTCAATCCTATGTTCTCTGAATAGCTTGGAAAGACTATGGAGGTATACATCAACGACATGCTCGTAAAATCCATTGAAGATCGTGACCACGTCACTGATCTGCAGAGGTGCTTCAAAAATTTAAACCAACATAACATGAAACTTAACCCAACAAAATGCAGATTTTCCGTGGCGTCAGGGGAATTCCTCGGATATCTTGTCACATGCCAAGGAATTGAAGCTAATCCAAAACAGATCACTGCGCTGATCAAAATGGCTTCCTCGAAAAACAAGAGAGAAGTGCAAAGATTAACCGAGAGGATCACTGCACTTAACCGTTACGTCTCACGGTCAACGGATAAATGATTTCCTTTCTACGACATTCTGAAAGGAAATAAGAATTTTGAATGGTCGGACCAATGCGAGAAAGCCTTTGAACAGATGAAACATTACATGACCACGCATCCAATTCTCGCAAAACTGATCATTGGGGAACCACTATTCTTGTACATCGCAGTATCGACAATGACCGTAAGCGGAATCCTCATTAGGGAAGAACATGGTGAGCACAATCCGATATTTTATGTAAGTAAAACCTTATTAGATTCCAAAAAACAATACCCGCTTATGGAAAAGTTGGCCCTCGCCGTAGTAACGTCGGCACGGACACTGCACCCATATTTCCAATCGCACACAATAGTCTTCCTCACACCGTTCCCATTACGATTGATCTTTCATAGCCCCAGTCATCGGGCGGATTAGAAAAGTGGGCCATTGAGTTAAGCGAATACGATATCGAATACCGGACAAAGACTTGTGCGAACTCGCAGGTCATCGCCGATTTTCTGGTAGAGCTCCCGGCAGAAATTATAGCAAATCAGGAACCAGAATCACTATGGACCCTCCACGTAGATGGATATTTGTTCAAACAAGGTTCAGGAGTCGTGATCTGACTCACACCACCAACCGGAGAAATATTAGAACAATAACTTTGTCTCATATTCCACGCGTCAAACAACGAAGTTGAATACAAAGCACTTATTGCTGGATTATGATCTAGCCCACAGACTCAAAATACGAAACATCCACGCCTACTGTGACTCTCAAATTGTAGCAAGCCAATTTACTGGAGAATACGAGGCCATGTACAAAAGGATGGAATCATACCTGAAACTCGTTCAAAATCTTTCCCAAGGCTTTAACAAGTTCGCCCTCACGCGAATACCCCGCTCGAAGAATGTGAAGGCTGATGCATTGGCAGCTCTAGCTTTGAGCTCCGACCTAAGTCTCAGACGAGTCACCCCGTAGAGTGTATCGAACATCCAAGCATCGGTCCCCTAATCGTCCTAAACTTGATCCTATCGCCAAACGAAGATATTGGCAAAATAGGTCAACCCGAAGAAAATTCGGAACAATTCGGATACGAGTACGAAAAACCATGGTTACAAGAAATCCTAGCTTACATAGTCGAAGGAACTCTGCAGAAAAGTGGGGCGCTCGAAAGGTTCACACCGCTTGATACGCCCTAGTAGAAGAAGAAATCTGTAAGAAAATTTTCGCCGGACCTCTTATAACCTGCATAGAAGGGGACAAATCGCGGAAAAGTATGGAAGAAGTCCATTTCGACTCATGCGGAAATCATTCCGGCGGAAGATCTCTCGTAATCAAAATAAAATGCCAAGGTTATTACTGGCCGAACATGGTTAAAGACTGTGAAAAGTTTTCCTGCAAGTGGGAAAAAGTGACAAAGGCACGCACCAACGATTCACCAACCCGCAGAACTCCTCTCTTCTATTTCTTCACCATACCTGTTCATGCAATGGGCGATGGACATTGTCAAACCCATGCACAATCTAAACATAAACACTTCATACTCGTCTTGACGAATTTCTTTTTGAAATGGGTTGAAGTCGATTCATACGCCAGCATCAAAGATGCCCAAGTCGAAAATTTTGTATGGAAAAATATCATTTGTAGACATGGAATCGCTTACGAAATCTTGACGGACAATGGATCTCAGTTTATTTCCACGAGATTTGAGGAATTCTGTGAAAAGTGGAGGATACCGCTAACCAAATCGACTCCCACATACCCCCTAGGCAACGGCCAAGCGGAAACCGTCAACAAGACTGTATTGGACGGGTTAACAAAATGCCTGGACGCTAAGAAAGGATGATGGGACAAAGAGCTCGAAGGAGTCCTCTGGTCGCATAGAACGACGCCAAGAAGAGCAACAGGAGAAACCCCTTTTTCTCTCATATACGGATCAGAGTGCGTAATTCTTGCGGAAGTAGAATTTTTGGGAATACGCAGGAAATTGCTCCCATAGCAAAAAAATAAACAATCTAATGCTGCTAGACAATCTTGACCTCGTTAATGAACGCCAGGACCACGCCCTCATCAGGACCTAAAAATACCAACAAGCAGCCGCAAAATACTCTAACTTGAACGTACAAAGTCGCAGGTTCAAAGAGGGTGACCTCACACTACGCAAATTCTTCCAAAACAATGCGGAACAAAACGTAGGAAAACTGGGAGCGAATTGGGAAGGACCGTACAAGATCATGAAAGTAGTCCGAGCAGGGGCATAAGAAATCACCACAATTCAGAACGATAAGATTCCAAGAACGTGGAACGCGATGCACCTCAAAAAAATACTATCATTAAGCAACAACACTCTGAGAAACTGAACTACGAGACGCCTTGATCCCCAAAATTGCAATTGTCCCCCTTTCGGAAAAGGCGGGGGGGGGGGGGGGGNGTATACTCCCACATTTCAAAAAAAAATTCATTCATGTACTCGATGTTTTTGAAACTTTTACGCAATAAGAAAATTGCATTCTACCTTAACAACGCGATCGGATCTTCTTACATATCGCAAATATTCGATTACACTCGAAACCTTCTAAATCACCATATAACCCGGAAACAAAATTCATACGCAAACTCCTCATAACGAAAACTCTAACAGTTCTCAAACATAAGGCTGAAAATGCAAAACCTGTGAACGGAATAAAAACTTTCGGGAAAAGCGAGACATCGCGAACTTCCAAAAAAAACTTCAGAATTCGTACCAACACAGTCTACACAGAATCTAGAACCAAAATGAATGAACATCCGCTCTCATATCAAATTTGTCGGTTGGCCCCAGACGGAAAAATTACTCACCTAATCTTTCTTGAGATCGGTTCCTGCACATCCGACACAAGGATATACAGTGCTATAAAAATCGAAATTTTGGTCAGCACTTCCGAATGACTTAGAAATTACCTTTAGAGAGATGCTCGGTTCCGGATTGATGCGAATCTATCGCATATTCCAATATCAAAATGGAATCAAGTTGAAATCGCAAACATGATACGTAAGCTGGAATAGTCATCTGACCCCCTAAAACCGAGATTAAACCTAGGTATTGCCCTAAACCCAGCACACTGGTCTCTAACATCTATAGACATAGTATTAAAAACTGATACGAGACCCCTAATCTTGTCTCTTCGCTCGCACCCACAAATTCGTAAGACTCGGTTTCATACTTTTCAAAAAACAAAATCCGCGCGAATAAACAGTTGTAGCGACCATCAAGGAACGAGATATTAGCTACCTACTCGTGTACATAACTCAAACAACATAATATGAAAACACCATTCATTAATAAAAGGCCTAAAGCAGCATGAAAACCGAAAACTACACGCGGTCGGGTCATTAAAACATGCCACCATGGGCCGNTAGCTACCTACTCGTGTACATAACTCAAACAACATAATATGAAAACACCATTCATTAATAAAAGGCCTAAAGTAGCATGAAAACCGAAAACTACACGCGGTCGGGTCATTAAAACATGCCACCATGGGCCGAAACAAACACAAATATAAAAACATCCTGAATAGGACAACAACCTCAATCATCATTCAGGATGAGGACCTCGTCCTCATCCGCTCTGTCACAAGAACCCTTCATCATGTTAATCGGGTCGCTCGTCTCACGAGAATCAAAGCCGTGATCCATCGGACCGTTAGCAGACTGCAGAAGAACATAGTCGACAATTCTCGATTTGGATTTGACCACCTGAACCGCGTGACTCGATGAACCAGCCGCAACCTACACTTGGTGCTGAAGATGGCGCAACTCCTTTGCCTTAGCTTTCTTCTCTTTGAGAGAAGATCTCAATGTCTTCCCGAGGTCCCTCTCGAGTCGGTAGACCTGAGCCTGGAATTGAGACACCTCCAATGCATGGACGTCATTGATCACTCCCAATTCTGCCTCCAAACGCGACAACTTCTCCTTCGACTCGGTAAGCCTTTCCGTAAGGCGCTCCATCTTAGATTCACAATCGTTGTATATCCCATCGATGAAAGAGACAAGACGCGTATAAACAAAGAGGATGAGAAAATAACAAGCACGACAAAGCACATAAACTTAAATGAGCGTACCTTGGTGTAATGCCGCGACATCAAACTCGAACCTGAAACTCTTTGCTGCAAAGGCCCAGTCTTGACCCTTTTTGCATTCTTCTTCCGTCCAACTGCCCCGGAAGCAGGGCATGATTGTTTGTGCGTCCCGAGGGGAACAACAGGGGGAGCCCCGATAGCGGGCAATCCCAGGATAAGCTCTTGTTTGACAGGACGAGGAGGAAGCATCAATTTGGCCCCGTGCTCGTAGCTTCCGACATGAATTGGTGTGGTTGAAGAACCCGTTAGAAGAATTTTTTCGTGGCCTCGGCCAGCGACGCGGTCAGAAGAATAGGAGGAGCATGGAACTCTATCTCAACATCACGATGGGACGTATCTTTTTTGAATGCTAAGAACCCCACCACGTAAATGGGGACCTCTTTGAGAACAGGAGAACCAGGAAGGCCTCCCGAAAAAGTACCATATGTGGTAGTCTGACTATCTTTCCGGGGAGAACTCATCTTGGAAAAAGCTCTCTAAGTAGAAGTTTGAAGGGAGTGGGGATGAATGAAATGAAGGGTGAGAATCCATTAGTTTGCAGAAATAATCATAAAATCCTTATGCAACTAGTTTGCAGAAATTTCTCAATCGTAAATTTCGATCAACAAAAACATCATACGCCCGCAACGTTCAACACGAACCTTGTGACTTGGGGGGCTAAGTGTTGGGGTCAAAAATGGTATACTCAGCACCAACAACCAAGAATTACGTAAACACCCAAGAGACCCGGATCANACAACCAAGAATTACGTAAACACCCAAGAGACCCGGATCAACGGAACATGTTTTAACTAAAGTTTTCAAACTTCCAGAAATACGTATCGGAAGAAGCGCACAACAATCGTCAAGAAATTATGCAACCACCTATGTACTCTTTTCTCCTTAGTCGTGATGGTTTTTTCCCACTGGGTTTTCCTATCACTAAGGTTTTAACGAGGTAAGATCGTTCACTTAAGACCAATGTTCACAGAAAGTTAAAGACCACGACAGATATGTAACAACAACAAGCAAGTCAAGACTTTCCGATAAATGTTTCAGGCCCCGAACGTTATTTACAAGATATACGAGAACATGAATACTAAACGCACAATCAACTCACCGGTTGGAAAGCTAAATCCCACAAATTTAGATCGCCAGTTGGCGACCTGAATCCCGCAAATAAAGCTCATCAGTTGGCGAGCTAATTTTATCTCAAACCCCTCGTCTCTTGTTTTGTATCATTCCGAGGTGTCGTTGGAATTCTGTGACTAAAATTGTAAAACTTATTCTCTCCGTATAAATGTCGAGGTCATCGTGTAAACGATAAACATCGCGGTTATACGATTATTCCTTACGGTTTGCAAAAGTATCGTGAAATCCTTTCGTATAAGTTTCAATCGTATAAAACGATGATGACTAATTAAAACACTGATGATTATCTCCACTATACAATTAAAAGTATCACTCTCCGGAGCGGTCATGTGAATGTATTCGTGCCAAGCGGTAACAACTAACTTGTCGCAAATTCCGTATCGCATCGTCGTACGATAGGAATCGTAAAATCTCCTAAACCGCATAACGGCTCGATGAGGCCTAAAACACGATAAATGGCCCAATTGTAATTGTAGGTGAGAATTCAGCCCAAGTACGATAACGATCACAGCTTGTTCAGAAAGCCATGAAGAAATGGAAGGAATGCGGAAAAGGAATGTTTCCGAAGGAGAAAAGGAAGATTTCCGCAGAAGAATCGGATACCAAAAAGGAATGCGGACCAACCTTGAAGCCTATATAAGAGAGATGAGGAGGAAGAGATGGGGGACGTT
>OVBE01010465.1:0-14994 GCA_900406425.1 Iberis pinnata
ATATAAATTTTGGTATAATTTATATTTTTAAAAAGTATATATATTATCAACTAATTAATTTTAAAGATTGACGAGGAAAAATAAAAACATCACATCAATACCATTCATTTTTTCTCTTTCACCTTTTCAAGGACAAAATGGTATTTTGTATAAAATGAAAGTGCACTAAAATGAAAGGAAAGCACAAAATCCACTAAAATAAAAATATTTTAGGATTAAGTACACTTGAATGTAATTTATTCTTGTTTTAATGGATAAAATATTTCTTTTCTTTTTTTATTTAACAATAAAAGAGTTCTTTAATACCTATAATTTTTAAAAGTGTTTGTCCTAAAACGGGATAACGAAAAATACTTTATATATTTTAGGTTAAAATAGGGAGGGACAAAGCATAAATTCAATTTATAAATGAATTAGACGTAGAAAAACAATCTCATTAATATCTTCTAGAATAATAGAATCAACAAGAGTTCAGCTATCCCTCAACTCATGAAAATCTAAAAGTAAAAAATGCGTAATTAGTTAAATCATCAACTATGTGATTAGCTTTTTTAAAAATAAGGGAAATGCGGACAATTGAAAATTGTATACTACATAAAAAGCACATTAAAAACATCTACTTGCAACACATTTAAACATTAATTTACTTTTAATATTATACAATTCTTGGACCACCAGTAGAATTTTCCATATGTTTTGTGGTTTAATCATAAGAGCCGTAGCATAAACCGCAATCAAAGTTAAAAAAAAAAAAAAAAAGCAAAATCTTAACTAAGACGGGGCCGGTTGGTAATGACTGTGGCTGTAGATTTTTGTTGTATAATTTTGGATGTAGAAACTTTGATAGTAAAGACTCTGACTTTTGCTTAAAAAGTTTGATTGATAATCAATACAGAAACTGTAACTTCAGTTTTAGGAATTACTTGAAATACCATCAAAAGAAGTTTAAATTTTTAAAAATACTACACTCCCAAAAATTCCAAAAATATCACACACTCTCATATGTTTCAAAAGTACCACAAACGTAAAAAGTGAATTTTAAGGGTTCAAAATTTAAAATTTTGGGTTTGGGTTCAATAAGTAGAGTTTAAGCTTTAGTTTGGAAGGGGTAGGATTTGTTTTTGGGATTTTAGGGTTTAAATTTGAAGTTTTAAAGCTATTTCAAATTTTGTGATATTTTTGGAACAAAAAAAATTTTGTGGTATTTTTGGGGAAAAATGTGATATTTTGGAACTTTTGAAAGTGTGTGATATTTTTGGAATAAACCTAGTTTTTGGTGGTATTTTTGAGAATTGCCCTAAATTTTAATATTAAAATTATTTTATTTTTCAAACCAAAATTTTAAAATAAATATAATATATTTTTAATTTGTATATATATATATATCATTTTATTTTTATCTTTATATTAGAAACTACTTAACTAATATAATACATATAAGATCAAACTAATTAAAATATATAACTTATAATATATATAAAATAGATCTTAAGAGAATGAAAATAGAAAATCATCATCAGTAAATTGTTTTATTTATATTTTGAATTGTGCATAGACATATAAATGAGTCTAAAAAAATTTTGGGTAGAAAAAAATAAATAAATAATACCTTTTGTTCCTACTGTAAAAGCAACTGTAAAGCATTAAAAAAAAACTGTAAAACTGTCAGAATGTTAAAAAAATTAAAAAAGTCCCTATCACCCATAAAAGTGCTTTATAAATTACATTAATACATGGTCAACAACTAGTATCATTGGTGGATTTCTTTTTTCTTTTTTCTTTTTAGGAAAAAAAAAAAACTAGTATCATTGGTGTGTAAACTTGAAGGGGTAAGATTTGGTTTTAGGAATTTAGAGTTTAAATTTAAAGTTTTAAAGCTATTTTAAATTTTGTGATATTTTTGGAACAAAAAAAGTTTTGTGGTATTTTTGGAAAAAATATGGTATTTTTGGAATTTTTGAGAGTGTGTGATATTTTTGGAATGAACCTAGTTTTTATTGGTATTTTTTAACTAAAATATATAACTTATAATATATATAAAATGGATCTTAAGAGAATGAAAATAGAAAATCATCATCAGTAAACTTTTTTACTTATATTTTGAATTGTACATACACATATAAATGAGTTTAAGAAAATTTGGATAGAAAAAAAAAAAGAAAAAAAATAAATAAATAATTTCTTTTGTTTCTACTGCAAATGCAACTGTAAAGCATTAAAAAGAACTGTAAACATGTGGAAAAAAAATTAAAAGTCCCTATCGCCCATAAAAGTGCTTTATACATTACATTAATACAAGGTCAACAACTAGTATTAGTGGTGTGTAAACTTGAAGGGGTAGGATTTGGTTTTGGGGTTTTAGGGTTTAAATTTGAAGTTCTAAAGCTATTTTAAATTTTGTAATATTTTTGGAACAAAAAATTTTTAGTGATTTTTTTGAAATTTTTGAGAGTGATATTTTTGTAATAAACCTACTTTTTGTTGATATTTTTGAGAATTGCCCTAAATTTTAATATTAAAATTATTTTTTATTTTTCAAACTAAAATTTTAAAATACATATAATATATTTTAAATTTGTATTTATATATATCATTTTATGTGTATCTTTATTTTAGAAACTACTTAACTAATATAATACATTAAAGATCAAACTAATTAAAATATATCTTATAATATATATAAAATAGATCTTAAGATAATGAAAATAGAAAATCATCATGAGTAAACTTTTTTACTTATATTTTGAATTGTACATACGTTTAAAAAATTTTGGGTAGAAAAAAAAGAAAAATAAAATAATTTCTTTTGTTCCTGCTATAAAAGCAATTGTAAAGCATTAGAAAAAAACTGTAAAACTGTCAGAATGTGAAATTTTTTAAAAAGTCCCTATATCCCATAAAAGTGTTTTATACATTACATTAATACATGGTCAACAACTAGTATTAGTGGTGTGTATCTATTTAACGTTAGATTACTTTTCCTTTCTGCCGTAAAAGAAAAACTAGAGAAGAGAAATACATATAGAGAAGGAGAGGAGATCTTGGTGTCTCTGGATAGATCTCTCCATAAGCTATCCAGCGTATTAAGAATCGTCGTTATTAGATCACTGAGTCAATCGTGGTGAGTTGTTAAAGTTGCCTAAAAACCATTTTCATATGTAAGATGATTCTCATATTTTGTTAAGACATAAACTGTTTTTGGATAGGGATTTTGTGAGGCGATTTACTTGCAAACCTGAAGACTCATATTTTGATTTTGGTTTCTTTGGAAAGAGCTTGTGTCAAGGATCACTCCAATTCAATCGGATCTACAATCGAAGTTTTGATCTAAGTGTAGTGAGTATTTCCTGTACCTAAGGATACTTTGTAACCTGTTAGTAATTTGACCAAGTCTGAAAACGATGCCTGCGTAGGGGTATTGATTGAGCATTTTCTGTTGATCTACCAGGTGTTTGGAGTTGATATTAGTATCATTGAAAAGCTGTTGTTATAAGCTTTCTAAATGAATCTTAACTTTGTAATTCTAAGGTATATTCCATGAGTTATCTGTATTTCTTTTCGGCCAAGAAATGCTGGAATCTGTTTAAACTAGAAACCCTAATCCTTATTAAAAATAAAATTGTAGTTTCAGAATCGCCAAAAGCCAACCTCAGTCTTCTAGTATGTTGTTTTCAGCCAAGTTCAGGTGCAGATAGGGATCTATGGATATATAGTATAATTTTTTGTGTTATGTTTGATGACGCATTGTATATAGACTTAGATTTGACTGCTATACGTAGGTTTAATGAAAATTTCTTGATAATGAATATTAAATTAACATGACATGATGATAAACTTAATGAATTTATGATGTTGTTATAATGAGTATAGGTTGATGTATGATGTATGATGAATGATGATGATGATGTTATAAGATAAAGATGTGAATGTATGTTGGGCTACATGAAGGAAGTGTAGTCCATAAATCAAGGCTGACGAGCCGGAAATGGGAGAGCATGAGCTACGAGTGGCCTCTGGGAATGAGTTTCAAAGGTTATAAAGAGCTATCCAAACCTAATGAATGTTTTTGAATGGTTTGAATGTTGGAATGATATAATTTGTATCCTTGCAAGTTATGTGTGATGTTGATTCTTGTATAAAATGAGAAAGTGTCCTATATTCAGTGGAAAAAATTGATTTTCCCACCGAGTGATTTATCTCTCATCCCTTCTTTTTTCTCTTTTTCCATGTGATGGTAACAATAGTGACATATTGTCTCGTAAGTGCAGGAGACGGGTGTTACACACTGCCTATAGCTTTGTCAACCGTAATTTCTTCAACGGTACTTTTTTTTGGTTAAAGGTTTTATATTATAAAAGAAAAAACAAAAACCTAGCCAAGGCCTAAAGTAGAAGCACAGCAGTTTGAAGCATATAACAAAGATTACACGCCAACTCACTCATCATAAAAGCCCATACATGAAATTTGAAAGCCCAGCAATATAATCCTTATTGCTCGCCCAGTCGATACATGCAATCAGTGAGAGGGATGGATAGTAGTTAATGGTGACACCGAGAGTGGAATCCGTGAGTGAAAGGAAGAAATGAACACTTATGGTAAGCGGTAGGAGGTGCGAATGGCAGGAGAAGAAGACAGCCATAGTTACATCAAGATCGAAGCTTTTGATGGGTTGGAGCTTTTGAGTCGATTAATAACCGGAGGTTGTCGGCAGTCCTGAAAGAGTTCCTCAAACGGTACTTTCATCATACTCTTTAGAATTCATTTTTTATATGTACATGTCTGCACTTCACAAAAGTTCCTTGAAATAGGAAATCCACGAAGTTCAGTTGCATTTTCTGTTAAAAAGAACTTATAATCTACTACTTTATCACTAGTGATAATCATTTGAATCAATCATTTGCAACTTTTATAATTATGTTGAGATTTTTTTTTTTTTTTGATAAAGGGCTTATAATTTTTATTAACTCCAAATATAAGTCCAGATACAAGATATCAGCCCATCCAATTCGAGATACAATTCTAAATCCAACCATTCTAAATCCATCCATCTAAACATTATGTTGAGATTTAACTAAATTTATTATACATAAATATTAGAAAAGTAAAATTGGTTGGGAGAAACCATAGGCGAATCTATAAAGAGGGATGCATATGCACTTATTATCTTTTATAATATTTAGTTTAATTAAATAATGATCGGTCAAAATTTAACATTTTCTTTTAAATTTTTAAATTTAACATTGAAAATCATCTCAACATTCGCCATTGAAAAACCATTGATATTTGACAACATATATGCTATTCTTTTCACACTATCGTCTTTTCAATAAAAATGAATCTATAGTAGTTCATTAAATTTTAATATTAACTTATTTTATGTCACAATTAACTAAAACTTATAGTTTACAATAAATGTGTTTAATTTTGTAAGGTATCTATTTTTTATTAAATAAAACATCAACAACGAAAAAGACTAAAAGGACATGGTTTAGTGGATCCATGATCAGAACCTTTTTCTTTTTGAACATTCGCGCTTCTTTAAAAATAAAACAAAAACTACTTTTTATTAGCTCAAAACATTCCACAACAAGCATAACTCTTTTTTAAATAATAAAAAAACAACCAAATATGGAATTATAAGTCTAAAAAAAAAATCACTTAATATACAATTTTAAGTCTCTCTCGAGTTTCCCAAAGTTGTATAGAATTAGGTGCTGATCTTATTGACAGAACGCCTATATATATACAACTCTGAGAGAGAATAAGATAACATTTAATACCTATATTCTAGGATCTAATTTCTACATGAAGATATGTGTATATCTATAATGAGTTTGGTGTAGAGAAATTAATGTGAAAGAGAAGATATTTGTATCGTCCAAATTTGAAAGTGACGATGATGATGTTGTTGTGTAGTAGCTATTCAAGCTAAATATACATCTTTAGTCTTGTACTGTTTTCATGGATAAAATATTTCATTTTTAAAAGTGTTTGTCCTAAAAAACGGGCTTATGAAAAATGATTTATACTATATTTTAGGTAGAAAATAGGGAGAGAAAAACTTACTCCCAATTTATTAAAAGCATCAATTTAATTTATAAAGGAACTAGATGTAGAAAAACAATCTCATTAATATCTTCTAGAATAATAGAATCAACAAGAGTTAAGCTATCCGTCAACTCATGAAGTAAAAAATGCATAATTAGTTAATTCATCCGCTATGTGATTAGTATTTTTTAAAAATATGCAAAATGCGGACTATTGAAAACTGTATACTATATATATACTTGCAATACATTTAAATATTAATTTACTTTTAATCTTATGCAATTCTTGGACCACAAGTAGAAACTTCCATAGGTTTTGTTGTTTAATTATTAAGAGCCGTAACATAAACCGCAATCAAAGTTAAAAAAAAAAGTAAATGCTTAATCGGAATCCAAAACATCAACAAATCCTAAAACGGAGGCCGATCGGTAACGATGTGGCTGAAGACTTTTGCTGTAAACTTTTGGCTGTAGAAACTTTGACGGTAAAGACCGTGACTTTGTAAAAAAAAAGTTTGATTGGTAATCAAACTTTACCGAAACTGTAACTTAAATTTTAATATTAAAATTATTTTTATTTTCAAATTAAAATTTTAAAATAAGAATAATATTTTTGATCCGAAAAAACCGGAACCGAAAAGTTTTTCCAAATAATCCGAACAGTTCCTATATATCTCAATCCAAAAAACCAAATCCTAACCCGAACCGAACCGAAACCAGAAAGTATAACCGAAAAATTCGTATGTATATGACTATATATATATGTAATCGGATAGTTAGGATTTTAAGTAGAAAAATAGGCTTTTAGTAAGGTAACTAGGATATTAATGAGTTTTTGTCCAATATATTGAATTTTTTATTCGATTAACTTGGATTTTACTTAAGTTGTTTGGATAGTTTGGATTTTGTACGGACATTTTGGAGTTTTGGTTCCATTCCGGATCCTAATAAAAATAAAAAACCGATCTCAACCCGAATGGATCCGAACCGAATATATAAATATTCTGAATGGTTCCTATATGCCCTAACCGAATTATCCGAAACCGAATCTGAACCGAAAACCTAACGCCCACCCCTATAAATGAGTTTAAAGAATATTTGGGGTAGAAAAAATAAAATAAAAATTAAAGTAAATTTTTTTTTGTTCCTAAAGTAAAAGCAATTGTACTGTGATAAATTTTAAAAGTACCTATCGCCCTTTAATTTATACAACAGTTGCTTAATTGAGTTTTTATACAACAGTTGCTTAATTGAGATTCCCATCGATTACTGTTTTTCCCACCCAACAATCCATTCTTCCTTTATAATAAATATATCAATCATCATATTCGCTGGATTATTCTTCGTTTTGAGTTTTTTTGTCAGTGAATCATGGCGGGCACCGGAGAAGACACGGACCGATGGGAATCTCGATAATAAGATAAACTCATGTGAGATTTGTCTCGATATACGTGTGGAAGAGCTTCAGTCAAAAGGTTCAGATTCTCCGGCGAAGCCCGAAGCTGACGAGGGAGAAGTTATCAAATGTAGTGGAAACTCTTCGATTCAGAGAAGCTCTAGCAATTTGCTTAAGATACGAACAAAAAGATCAAGACTTTATGCTCCACCAACGCCGAAACCGCCGTATACAAAGGAGAAGAAATTATGGTTTTTTGGAAAAGGTCAAAAAAACCGAGAAGGTGGAGAAGAGGATTTACCAGAAGAATATAGAAAAGATAATTTTAGTCTATGAATTATATTAGAATGGTTAAGTTTGATTATGATAATTGGTGGATTAGTTTACACACTTGTGAAATCTTTCTTGCGTTACAAAATACTATAAGAACTTCACTTATGGAAATGGATAACAATGGTTTTAGTTTTAATATGTGGTAGACTAATATCTAGTTGGATAGTTAAGATAGTTGTCTTTTCCATAGTTAAGATAGACTAATATCTAGTTGGGAACCTTAACTATGGAAAAGACAACTATCTTAACTATCCAACTAGATATTAGTCTACCACATATTAAAACTAAAACCATTGTTACCCATTTCCATAAGTGAAGTTCCCATAGTATCTTGTAACGCAAGAAAGGTTTCACAAGTGTGCAAACTAATCTACTAATTATCATAATCAAACTTAACCATTCTAATATAATTCATAGACTAAGTTTATCTTTTCTATATTCTTCTGTAAATCCTCTTCTTCACCTTCTCGGTTTTTCTGACTTTTTCCGAAAAACCTTAATTTTTTCTCCTTTGTATACGGCGGTTTTGGCGTTGGTGGAGCAGAAAATCTTGATTCTTTTGTTCTTATCATAAGCAAATTGCTAGAGCTTCTCTGAATCGAAGAGTTTCCACTACATTTGATAACTTCTCCCTCGTCAGCTTCAGGTTTCGCCGGAGACTCTGAACATTTTGACTGAAGCTCTTCCATACTTATATCCATATCGAGACAAATCTCACCGGAAGCTTTCTGCTCAAAAGTCTCACCAGAAGCTTTCTCCTTCATCTTCGCAAATCTCTCAATTTCAGTTTATGGGTTTACACACCACTGATACTAGTAGTTGATCATGTATTAATGCAATGTATAAAGCACTTTTATGGGCGATAGGGACTTCTTAATTTTTTTCACATCCTCACAGTTTTACGGTTTTAATTTAATGCTTTACAATTGCTTTTACAGTAGAAACAAAAGAAATTATTTAAATATATTTTTTTTCTACCCAAAATACTTTAAACTCATTTATATATATTATAAGTTATATATTTTAATTAGTTTGATCTTATATCATGTATTATATTAGTTAAGTAGTTTCTAAAATAAAGATACTAATAAAATGCTATATATATATATACAATTTATTTAAAAATTTTAGTTTGAAAAATAAAAATAGTTTTAATATTATAATTTATGACAATTCTCAAAGATATCACCAAAAACTAGGTTTATTCCAAAAATATCACACACTTTCAAAAGTTCCAAAAATACTAGAAAATTTTTTTTCTTCCAAAAATATCACAAAATTTGAAATAGCTTTAAAACTTCAAATTTAAACCCTAAAACCAAATCATATCTCTTCCAAACTAAAGCCTAAACTCTATTTATTGAACTCAAACCCAAAATTTAAAATTTTAAACCCTTAAAATTCACTTTTTACGTTTGTGGTATTTTTGGAACATATGAGAGTGTGATATTTTTGAAACTTTTGAGAGTGTGGTATTTTTAAAACAAAAGTCACATTCTTTACTATCAAAGTTTCTACATCCAAAAGTTTACAGCAAAAGTCTACAGCCACAATCATTACTAACCGCCCCGTCTAAGTTAAGCTTTTGGTTTTTGTTTTTTTTACTTTGATTGCGGTTTATGTTACAATCCTTATGATTAAACCACAAAACATATGGAAATTTCTACTCGTGGTCCAAGAATTGTATAAGATTAAAAA
The DNA here is from genome assembly GCA_900406425.1 of Iberis pinnata. NCBI lineage: Eukaryota > Viridiplantae > Streptophyta > Magnoliopsida > Brassicales > Brassicaceae > Iberis > Iberis pinnata. The sequence goes on from OVBE01010465.1 coordinate 9,475, forward strand.
TAAATTAATGTTTAACTGTGTTGCAAGTAGATGTTTTTAATGTGCCTTTTATATAGTACACAATTTTCAATAGTCCGCATTTCACCTATTTTTAAAAAAAGCTGATCACATAGTGGATGAATTAACTAATTACGCATTTTTTACTTTTAGATTTTCATGAATTAAAGGATAGATGAACTCTTGTTGATTCTACTATTCTAGAAGATATTAATGAGATTGTTTATTCTACGTTTATAAATTGAATTTATGCTTTTAATAAATTGGGAGAGTAAGTTTTTCCCTCCCTATTTTAACCTAAAATATATAAAATATTTTTCGTTATAACGTTTTAGGACAAACACTTTTAAAAATTGTAGATATTGAAAAACTCTTTTATTGTTAAATAAAAAAAATAAACATTTTATCCATTAAAATAGTACTAAAGATATAGGTTTAGCTTGAATCGCTACAACACAACGACATCATCATCATCGTTTCTTTCACATTAATTTTTCTACACCAAACTCATTATAGACTAGATGATAATCCACGCTATGCGTGGGCTATATTTTTTTATATAAATTTCATATATATAGATTGTCAATTAATTAGATGTGATAGTATATTTATTTACGTTTATTTGTGCAATAATTTTTTATCATTTTATGTAATAATAATATTGTATAGAATATGATAGTGAGGAAATATATAAATAATTTTTATATATCTTTTTAAAACTTTATTTTTTAATATATTAAGACTATTTAAAATGTTCAATTACTTTTATTATTAAATTAATTATTTTAATTTACTTCTTATTTTATGAAAATTATATAATATAACAAATTGGAAATTTTATAGTCATGATTTCATCTTTCTTCCTAAATCTTGTTGTTAGGTAAGATTTTTTGTTTTCTAAAATAAATAAATGAGTGATCATATATTTAAATATGTATTGCTTTTTAGTTTTTTATTTTTAAAAATAAATAAGTGATTAGGAGTGTTTGGTTATAGGTATAGTTTAATGTAATTAGTAATGAAATAAATGTTATTTAAAAAAAAGTATTATTTTTAATATATAGGGATATTTGACCCCCTAAAAAAAAAATCATTATAGATATACTCATATTTTATTGTAGAAGTTAGCTCCTAGAATATAGGAGGTTCATCAAAAAAGACCAAACCAGAAAAATCGACCTTTATCTCTCTCTCACTAACCCTAGCGACGCTTCTGAGTTTATATGTTCTAAACTGGCGGCCGGTGGCTCACCTAGCGCCGCCGCCGGTTCCACCTCTTTCCTATTAGCTTTCTTTTGTTTGTCTTCGGTGCAGATCTGTTCGGGGTTAAAGTATCGCGCGGTTCCTTTCAGAGTGTGGATCAGAGGTGGTAGATCAGCGGGAGTTTTGTCTTCGGTGATGACTCGTGTGCTTCGCCGGATTTTCTTCCGCTGTCCTCTCCGTCTTCTTCCTCCGTATGCCTGACAACCTGTCCTATCTCCGGCGTTGGCTGTCTCCGGAAGCTTGGGTCGTGGCTGCTTGGTGTCGGTGGTCTTCTAGCCAGACTCAGTCCGTCTTAGCAAGCCTGGTGGATTCCTCTTCGTATGGGTAAGGGCAGGGTTTGTTTCTTCAGGTTGGCGAGTGTCTGGGATCTTTAGTCTCTGTTGGTTAAGTGTGATTTCTCTTGTTTCCTAGTATTGGTGTCTGCTTAGTTATGTGTCTTTAGCTTTTTCAAGGTTTAGGCTTCTTTGCTTGCGAGCTCGGTTTTTGTCTGCGTAGTGACTGGTTTGGTTTCGCGGAGTTAAGTAGTTTAGTTATCCTTTCTCGGTTTTTCTTCTTTTCGTTGTCGTCCTCGCATCATTGGCTCTGCTTTGGACTTTCTCTATTGGTTGGGTCATCGTGAATCTAGGCGGTTTTCGGGCATTTCCTAACTCTTGAGTTAGTTAATTTTCGCTTAGTAGCATTTCCTTGTTTCTACTTTTGCAGAAAAGTCTGATATCTATCTTTCTTTGGGTACCTTTTCTCGGCTTCTTTCGACTTCTCAGTCAAAGCCTCTCAGTATGGCGGGGCATTTGGGTAAGGTTTCGTTGGCCTAGGTTTTTGGTTGCTCGTTTAGTCTCTGTTCGGGTCTCGGCTCGCCAGATTGATCTTTCCGACCCTTAGACTTAGTTTCTAGACGATCCCTTCCTGTTTATTTGCCCGCCCTCTGCTGATGGGATCCCCTGCTCTATCGTTCTCGAGGTAGGCTTCAGCGGAATAGGAAGTGGTCTAGTTGTAATGGACCGTTCTTTCAAGGTCATTGTCTCTGGCTTTGTCCCTTTCAGAGTAAGTTTCCAGGCGTCCTCTCTTGCGACACGTCATAAGTTGTATTTTTAGTTTTTCTGTTCAATTTCCTCGGTATGTCGGGTCGTACTTTGTATGTTTTTTCATCCTTAATATATATCGGTTTTTCTCTGTGAAAAAGCTACTAGAATATAGGAATTAGATATTCTATATGAGAATTGTACATATATAGACGTTCTGTCAATTAATAAAGGCAAGTCTTTTAGATCAGTTCTGCAAAATTTTGGGAAACTGGATAAAAACTTAAAATTGTATTTTGATGAGAGGTTTCTCTGTCGGACCCAACCCTCGATGCTTCGTCATCCCATCTCGTAGAAACCACCACCTAGCCCCTAGCCTTCTGATTTAATCATCATTTTTGTCTTTGTCCACATTAACTAACTTTGTACCTCACATCTTTTATTCCATTTCTTTCCTCTTTTACTCCAAAATTCAAATTTCTCCATCTCACACTAATTTTACACTGCTTTCTCTGAAAAATTCAATTGACATGGATGAAGTTTATGTTTGAAGTCGATGCATTACTTTTTTAATTTTTTTGTTTGTTTGTTTAAATTGCTATTTTATTTGACTTTTGTGTGAGTAATTTTATGTTTGAATTTGAATAATACTGGTTAGTGAGAATGTATTTATGTGAGGTAGTACATACATGATTAATAATAATGCTATATATGTGACGTGATCCTGAGCGACAATGATTATTTGTTCATAAGGTCAACGATTACAAATTTTGGATGTTTATAAATTGATAATAGATATGATTATTGAACGTTGGATGTTTCATATCGTTTTCCACCTCAGTGGGCTGGTCCTTCTACTTCTGGGAGTAGAATTTTTAATGGAAACTCCCTACTTTGTATTTGCTAGTTTCAAGTGACTCTGTTTTTTTCTTTTTCCTTTTCCTCCAATTTCTATTCCAATGTTACTTCATGAATGAAGACTATATGTTAACTCAAGTTAATTAATTTAGTTTCTGGTTGGAAAAACCTGTTAGATATTCAAATTAGCTTTTTATATCTCAAAAAAATAAATTTTGTATTCATTATAACTAAATTGTAAATTCAAGAAGTAAAATATCATAAATAGCACATTTTATGTTCTGAAAAATATACATTCTAGTTGTATTTAAACACTAAATTACAACTAAACTTTAGAGCTTTCAGACGACTCTTCTTTTCTTTGACCTCTCTCTACACTCTTCGTGCAGACTCTTCATCTTCCCTTTCTTTCTTTTACGCCGCCGGCGTCCGTCTGACGACGTCGTGTGTGCATGTATATAGATCGGGTTCTCTTTTATCTTTTCTTCTTCTCTTTCTTTGTCTAAATTTTTGAACCTCTTTTGATGGTAATAACTAGAATTATATTTTGTCTCTTCTTTTCGGTTTACTTCACCTTCGATCTCCTGTCTCTGGTTTTGCTCTTCTCTTTTGTTGAGACGGCGATGGTGCTTCTTCCACCGTGGTTCCTGTCTCCTCTCCGATGCTACATCATCCATGGACCACTTTGCTCTTCACGATTCTTTCATCTTTTGCGGGTCCTCTTTACGGCGATTTTGTCGCCTCTTTGGATGCATGCAGTCCTGGTGGTGGTGGCGACGAGATTCTGGTGGTGATTCCTATCTCTTATCTCAACAAAAGATCTCGGATTCTGGAGTCCGGGTGACGTTTTGGTGGCCAGCTCCTCTTTGGACTAGATTATCTTGCTTGCTTGATCCTTTTATGCTTCTCGGTGGTGAAGACTGGTGGAAGGCTGGATTTTCCGGCGATGGGGACAGGGATAAGCTTCGGTCTGGCGGCGGGATCTCTATGCAAGCTAGGGCAACATCTTTTCAAATGGGCTTTGAAATGGGCTGTTCTATTCTCCAATGGAGGCCCATATCAATTTTGACTAAGGCCCAATTTCCATTTTGTTGGACTTGTACACTAAATAATTGTCATTTTTCACTTATTGTCGTCATTATATTTATATTAGACTTAGGATTACACCTTATTAGGATAAAATTTCCTGCTAGGATCGCCTGTTTTATTATAAACAGGGATTTCGAAGATATCAACATTTTTAGTAGTCTAGAGTTTTCTGGACTATGTTCTCCCATTTTGGGAGTTCTTATCCTTTTAGGACATCTTCTCCTTTCAGGATTTTCTTAGTACTTAATATGTGAGGTTATCTACCCCTTGTGGGTCTTTATCTTCCTCGTAGTGGGATTAACTATACCTCCTGGTGGGTTGTATTTTCTTTTCTAATATATAATATAATTGACGACAAAAAAAAAAACTTTAGAGCTTTCAAAATTACATATTAAACATGAATTAGTGTAACTAAACACAAAAGTTTAAATTGTGTATAGATTCACTAATTCAGTTTAATTTTAAAAATTAAATTTTTATGTTTATGGTATTTTTAGAAGAAAAACAAATATTTTTATAAAAATTTCAAAACAATATTAGAAAAGATTGTATATTTGTCTAACAAACTAGTTTTGATGATATTTTATGGAATTCAAAATTCTAAACTTAAAATTTGAAAACTTTTAAATTGATTTTTCTAAATTTCAAGAACGCAAACTATAAATCAAGTAATGTAGAAAATTATATTTATCAAAGAGGGATTAGGTACATCCATGTTCTTGATACAAGAAAGATAACAACTCCTATGAAAACTTCTTTAACCACCAAAGATTCAAGAATCAACAAATCTATAGCCAAACGTGTCTCAAATGTACCAATTCTAACTTATGAACACATCTACCAAATCTCTAGTACCTTTATCTCATCTCATTAAAGCCTCGAAGCAAGAAAACTTTCAAAACCGGCGCACAGTAGCAGATGTAGGTACAAGCTTATATTGTCATTTGACACCTATGAAATTAATTTACTAATAATTTTTGGTACGAGTTTGATTAATTTTTTTCAAAATTTGATCTAAATTATGTTTAACCCCAATAAAAATGTGTTAAAACTACCAAATGACCCCACTAAATTATTTGAGAATTACACTAAGAATAATTAATGCATGAAACCTGTTGATACCAGGTGTAGCACCTATCCTAAAAGCCCATTTCGACTCAAGGCCCAGCTGGACGCCGACGTGACAAGGAGAAAAGGGCCCATGAAGACAAGATCCAGATGGGCCGACCTGACGAGATGGGTCGTCCAGCTCGTGGCCCATTAGGGTTAGTTGATGTAATTAGGGTTTTGAGCT
>OVBE01010466.1:0-14994 GCA_900406425.1 Iberis pinnata
CTAGTGGCGATTATGGGATGGATTACATGTTTGTAATCATAAGGTTAAACTTATATTAAGTTTAGCTTACGTTATTTTAGGGTGCAAATGGATGGTAGTTTAGAAGAATAAAAGTAGAGGAAAACATGTATTCCATGATATTCCTCTATAATTTAACCATTTGTCAAAAATTTGAGGAAAAATGTTTTCTTCTTGCTATAGAGGAATCAAGTGGAAAAATCACAATTCCACCAAAAATTATTCCTCTACAAATTTGTAGAGGAATGTAACTACCAATTTTCCTCTAACATTTATTCCACCACTATTTTTCAATTATATTCCACTAATTATTGTTGGTTGCAACCATTTGCAGTGTAATTTCGTTTTTTTGAAGTTAATAATTTATTTATTTGATTTTAGTTTAATTAATTTAGTTTTAATTTTTTGTTTTTTTTTAATTCTATACAATTTATTTCACAATTACTATTTTTGTCGTTGCAACTTATTGTAGATTTTAGAATCGGATTCATGAACAAATTAAGCCCTGAAAAATTCTGATTATTATTGTGGATGTGATCGGTGATATCAGTAGTTTTTGCTCAATGAATTGCAAAATGAATAATTTTTATTTTTATTGTTAATAGTTATTATCTCAAAAGAACAAAGTCGGAATTCTAAAAAACAAGCCTAATTAGGATCGCTAGTCTTATGCGATAGAGTTTTGCAATCATTTTCCGCAACTGAGAAGGACTTAACTGACAATGAGAGATAGGTACGACTTAAATGTTGATTCGATTCTTTTGATGTCCTCAATTGGCAAAAATTGAACTATCTATTCCACCATTACAGTAAATAACGGAGCTAAACATCAAAAACATGTGATTGATGTTTTTTTGGATATAAAAAAACAACATCAAAAATATGTGATTATCATTGAGATCCATAAATTTCTCCACTAATTATCTAAACAAATCCTAAATTATCATCACTTTTTAAAAGTTACAATCTAAATTTTAGCAATCTAGTGGCGTATATTTCTTAACTGTATTAGCCTCAAAAAAAAAAGAAAAAATACATTTTATTCATTTAAAATCCAAAAAACTAAATTAGTTACCTAACAAACAAACAAAAAATCTCTTCACGTGGCGAAAAGTATCCACTTAGATAGTGTACACGTGGCAAACAAGCACAGCCAAAAAGAAGCTTATAAAAGCCACTCCTCCCCCACTTCAACATCTCCTCAAATTACTAATGAGTCTAAATTTTTTATCATTTTATTTTACTTTCGATAAAAAAATTTCAATTCATTGTTTTATTTAATCCCAAAAAATTAATTATTTCTTTAAACTTTTATTTATTTTCAATGAGCTACATGTTTAACGACCACCATCCAAAAAGAGAACCTAATGACCACTCCAGCGCCGGTGTTGGAATGGTATACACTCCATCGCCGTCTCCGCCGCCTAATTCGATTCTAAAAATCAACAAAAGTTCTCACGGTATTAAAAAACCGCCGTCTCCGTCGTCTTCTTCCTCCGCAGCGTCGAAACCTCGTCAGCCCGTGATTATCTACACAAACACCCCCAAAATTATCCACACTAATCCTAATGATTTCATGGCTCTTGTTCAGAAACTCACCGGAATGTCTCGTTCGGTTGAAGATTCCGGTGGAAACACGGTAACGGATCCTGGTGGAAATTCAAACAGCCCGAGCGTCTCTAATCTCACTGTCGACAGAAAAATCAATAGAAATCGCTGCGGTGGTGGCCATAACAGCTACAACATAAACTACTCCGGGGCCGGAGCCGGTAACGGAAGGGAGACTTTCAATCAAAACGCAATGATTTGCGATGATAGCGAATCGTCTTCTGTAGTCACAACAGATGAGAACATTGGAGAACATGGACAAGTCAATTCGTGTCTACCGTATTCGTCGGTGGCTATTCCTCCACCGCCGCCACCGCCACCTCAACAGTCTCAGTTGATGTACGATGCAGCGGGGACTAATTACGGAGCTTACTTGTCGACGTTTTCGATGTTCCCAGCGGGGAATCCGACGGATAATTTTATGTGCGGAAACCAACCGTATGCGAATTTCGATGATCAGCTCTACTTTGCGCCTAATATGAGAAGCTCTTTCTCTTCATCGTCTTCTTCTTCTGGCTTCGATGGCTTGACGGAGTTTCGTGATTTTTAGCGGTCGACAAGTTACACTATTCCATTCTTTTTATTTTTCCTCTTTCATGAAAATAAATTTTGAATTTTTTATATTATTTTATTTTATGATTTTTATTGGAGGTTCCCAAAAAAGACTAATAAATTTTGGCATTTAGTTATGATCCGTTTACTTGTACTCAGAGTGGTTTCTCTACATAGTTCCATCTAATTTCAGATCTTTTCTTCCAAACCAAGATGCTAATGATATTTTTCAATTACTATCTATATTTTTTCATTGGTTAAATTAGTTTTGGTTAATACTGTTTTTTATATTAAAATTTTTTAAAAGTTTATTGTTTATTACTTTGACAAATATAAAATTTTAAAATTAAATACCGCAATTTTAAAATTAGACAAAAATATCTCTGTAAAAAATATGGTAAAAATAAGAAAACATTATAAAAACCCCGATTATGTCCGTTACATTTCCCAACAAATCATTGATCATTCTAAACTTTTCTAAATAATGTTTCACAATACTAACAAATACTTCCTCTATTTCCTATTATTTATTTGATGTTCAAGGTTTTTCACTTCTATAATAAAACACAAACACATAATAACATCATTAATTACATCTAATATAAATAATCAAAATAATGATTTTTTTTTCTTTTAATACACTACTTAATGTTAAACAAAAAAATTTCTTAAATCCTCATAAAGAGAATGACAATAAAAAAAGACCAAATGTTTTTTAAAGACTTTTCCGGCTGGCCCAAACCATGGTAAAAGGTTTGAGCAGTTACAATTATTTATATATTGATTGGCAAGTGATATCCTATAAAACAAACCACATGTCTCCAATATCTTTAGAGCATATCCAAACGATATCTCAAATTCTCATATCTGAGGTATCAACAATTCCAAACGATACTTCAAATCTTCAAAATTTGAGGTATTGGATTAGTGTTACCTTAAATTTGAGGTATCACTAGTCCAATACCTCAAATTTTGAAGTATCGAGATTATTGAACGCGACAGAGGCGACGATTATTAGGGTTTTTCGATCTTTCCTTTCTTAGCTTCCGGCGCACGGTATCGCATCACCGGTGGCGATGTCCGGTATAATCGCCGGCTCTCCCAGTGATCCCCCTGCCGGTATCACTACTCACGTCCCATCACAACAATCTCCTACGCTTAACTTGCCTTGCTCTGTCTCCCCTGCCGGTGACCGCTCTGGTTCTTCGAACTCGGCATCGGCTGATTCCTCATCATCTATCTCGGTCAAAGTGGCTGAGATTAAGACAGCATGGTCTTCTCCAGTAAAAACCATCGAGACTCCAAAGCTAGCGATTTCTGGTGGGACGGTTACAACATCAGTTCCACCGGCCCTGTTGAACGATCGTCCTCTATGGTCGGACTATTTAGTAGGTTACTTTATTGGCGATGCTCCACACATTGGCAAGGTTCACGCTACGGTGAATAGGATATGGAAGAAAGAAGGACAATCCAACCGAATTGATGTTCAGTTTCTCTCGGACGATACGGTTCTATTCAAAGTTGATTCCTCAGAGCTTCGGTCACGTATTTTTCGTCGCAAATACTGGCATATTGCAGACATATTATTAGTCGTCCAAGAATGGACTCCATCACTATCACTATCTAAACCTACACTTTCCTCAATGCCCATCTGGGTTGATTTCCATGGTGTTCCTGATTCGCTTTTCTCGCATGCAAGGTTAAAATTCTTAGGTGATATCATTGGCGAAACTAAGCAGCTCCATCCCAAGACCGAGAGATGTCTCCGGCTTGATATAGCTCGAGTGCTTATTGTACTCAACTCGGATAAGCCGCTTATTGACACAATACAACTAGACAGTGAACGGGCTCCGATCAAAGTATCCTATCCATGGCTGCCTCCAAGATGTACTCAATGTTCAACCTGGGGTCACAAGACTTCGGAGTGCAAAAAGAAAATACCTGTGACTATTGCAACTAAGACACGCGACTCTGATACTGGCCACACCGAGGCTCCACCCACAATCAAACCGATGATACTACCGAACCGGCCTCTATTGCCATGACCATTGCTACTACCAAATCACACTCTTTGCCTACTCCTGATATTATTACTATTGAAAATGTTCCCACATCCAGTACTGCTAGGTGCTTTTGTTCCTACAGGTGACCATGATTTACGGGCCGCTCACGTCGTGATTGATGGAACCAATGCGGTATCCTTGTTTGACCCGACGATTGAACATGTGGATGGTCAGACCTTCGTGCACAAGGCCAATCCCCCATCGTAAGGCCCCACCAGAAGTTGTTGATGCTTTATCCATCGTACCAAAACACGCCGACCCTATTGATGACTGGTCTAAAGTTATACGGGCTAACCGTAAATCTTCGTCTCCTACCAAAAAGACGTCTGAACCAGACCCCATACACAATGTTTCACCTTCTAGATTCTCTATTCTAGCGGATGAAAAGGAGGAGGGACAAGTCTCGGATGAGGAAGGCAAAACTGACTCTTTATCGTGTGATGATACATCTCGATACAACACATGTATTAAATCTAAACAAGATCCTATTCAAATTGCCAAGAAACGTGTCAAGCCTAGTGGTCCGAAACAAAAACCTTTAGCCTCCTCTCGGAGGAATTAATGATATGTCCATCTTCGCATGGAATACTCGGGGTTTTAATCAATCCCGAAAGCATAAAATAGTCCAGCAATGGATTTCTGCTACAAATCCTCAATTTGGTTGCCTCCTTGAAACCCGTGTTCAGGCTGACAATTTTCCTCGTATCTTGCAGGCCGCTCTACCAGGGTGGATGGCGCTAACAAATTACCAATCTCACCATTTAGGACGGATATGGGTGTGCTTGCATGCACGTGCTGAAGTCACACCGATCCACATTTCATCTCAGCTTATTACTGTCCTACTTACTTTAGACACGGGTATTACCACTCTAATCACGTGTGTTTATGCTTCAAACTTTCAGGTTGAACGACGAGAGCTTTGGCGAGATATCCAAGAAAGTCGCCGTCTATGTGGTTCCATGTCCTATCCTTGGCTGGTTCTAGGAGATTTCAACGAGATATTGTCTCTATCAGACCAATCAAATTCATCACGCTCCTCGCGGCATTTGGGCATGTTGCAATTCCAGGAGCTGGTTTCTCATTGTGATCTTACTGACTTGGCTTACACAGGGCCTCGTTACACATGGTCAAATAATAGAGATAATGATCCGATCGGGAAAAAATGGGACCATACTTTGGTTAATGAAACTTGGAATCTGATTTTTCCCAATTCTTATACTAACTTCGAAGCAAATGGAGTCTCAGACCATGCTCGGAGTGTTGTTCATCTCTCTATCCCCTCTTCTCTCGTACGAAAACCATTTAAATTCAACACCTTTCTAACATCACACCCTTCTTTTTTACAGGTTGTTGAACACAATTGGGCATCCTCACCGGCATTATACCCATCTCGAATGGCTCTTCGTTTATTATTTGCCAAGCTCAAGACATTAAAATCGGACCTTCGTCAGCTAAACCGTATGGTTTATGGGGATCTAGCGTTACGGACGAAGGAGGCTTACGCTTCTTTATGTCAAAAGCAGGACCAAGCTCTTCGATCGCCCATTCATACCTCTATCTCTGAAGCAGCCGAAGCTTCAACAACTTGGCACCATCTAGCTCAAGCCGAGGAGTCTTTCTTTCGGCAAAGATCTCGTATTACATGGCTACGAGAAGGTGACCAAAACACAGGATTTTTTCACCAAACGGCAACATCTTGGGCTTCGCGAAATACCATCAAGCGCTTACGAGTTCAAGCCAGCGATTTTGTTACGGATTTACCATCACTAAAGCAAGTAGCTGAGCAACATTTCAAGACTTTTCTCCAACTGCAGCCGGACATCATACCTTTTCCGAAGCCTTTTCTAACTTCGCTTATCACATATCGCTGTCCCCTAGATAGAGCTCACAATCTTAGCCGCCTCGTCTTACCGAATGAGATAAATGAGATTATGTTCTCAATTCCTACTAATAAGGCACCGGGTCCAGATGGCTACAATGCCGAATTCTTCAAAGCGGCATGGTCAATCATTGGGAATGACCTCATTGTCGCAATACAGTCATTTTTCATGTTCGATTTTTTGCCCCATGGCATTAACTCGACGTTGATTGGCATTAACGCGACGTTGATCTCTCTTATCCCAAAGACAGATAACCCAGAAGCAATCACCGACTATCGACCCATATCCTGTTGTAACACCATCTATAAGATCATCTCCAAGCTTCTCGCTAATCGCCTTAAGACCATTCTACCTGACGCAATTGAGACAAATCAAAGCGCTTACGTTAAGGGCCGACTACTGTTAGAAAACGTCATGTTGGCCACAGAGATTGTTAAGGATTATCACAAGCCTTCTCTGACCTCTCGTTGTACTTTGAAATTAGACATAACCAAAGCTTTTGATACGGTTAACTGGGATTTTATTCTGTCTGTCTTACAGGTTATGGAGCTACCTCCTATCTTCATTAAATAGATCCAACTATGTGTCTCAACAACCACCTTTAGCGTATCGGTGAATGGGGAATCAGCGGGATACTTTCCAAGTGCAAGAGGGCTGCGTCAGGGCTGTGCACTCTCGCCTTATCTTTATGTTATTGTTACTAACGTCTTACCTCGCTTCTTAAATGCAGCTGGTGATTGTGGTCACTTTGCATACCACCCACGCTGCGAAGCACTGGGACTCACACACCTATGTTTTGCCGACGACATCCTGATATTTACATATGGAAGTGCTGACTCTATTCTAGGCATCGTTGATGTTATGGAAACCTTTGGTCTTGCATCGGGTTTGTGCCTCAACCTTCAAAAATCGTCCATCTTCCTTGCTGGGTAACCATCACATGACACTATTAGACTCATCTCTCGCTTGGGTTTAAATTGTGACTCCCTGCCTATCCGATACTTAGGCCTACCTCTTACAACCAAGAAGCTTGTGCGATTACATAGTGTTACTTGACCGCCTCCGCAGTCGTATGTCTTCATGGGCTACTAAAATGTTATCTTATGCAGGTCGCTTGCAACTCATTAAGTCGGTGATCATTAGCACGGTTAACTTCTGGCAGTCATCATTCAGGCTTCCGAAAGCTTGTCTCCGCGATATAAACAGCATGTGTGCTAACTTTTTATGGTCAGGTTCCCCGACAAATCATCACTCCGCAAGAATAGCTTGGGCAGATGTCAGTAAACCAAAGTGCTCTGGGGGATTAGGCATACGCTCTTTTGAAGATACATCGCTATTTTTCACACTCTCGATTACCTGGCGACTACTCACGGATGACATATCACTCTGGGCATCTTGGGTCAAACATTACTTGATCCGCGGTTCCACCTGGGATACAAGATCTGCGAATTCCGGCTCATGGCTATGGCGGAAGATCCTACAAACACACCCTCTTGCACTCACGTTTCTCAGGTTTCGAATAGGTAATAGCCTTCGAACTTCTTTCTGGTTTGAGGATTGGACAGGGTTGGGTCCGTTGTTTTCTTTGGCAGGTGAACGATGCATCTGTGAATACGGTATCCCACTTCATTCCAACGTCGCAGCAGCCGCTACATCCACGGCTTGGCGGTTAAGACAATCCTGAAACCCCCACCTCCATCACCTGCAACGCCAAATACAGGATCAACCACTTCCACAACCAAATGCGGGACAAGATATCATACTATAGCGACACGGTTCTGATGTCTACAAACCATCCTTCGCATCCGCTATAACTTGGAACCAGCTAAGTCCATCTTTTCCTGCTTTCATTTGGCACTCTTATATTTGGTTTGCTCAATCCATTCCCAGATTTGCATTCATCTCGTGGCTTGCGGTTCTTGACAGGCTACACATAGGGAGCAGAATGAGGATATGGGGAATCCAACAACCATGCGGTTTATGCGGTGAAAGAGATGAAACCCGAAGCCATCTATTCTTCGGGTGCCCCTACTCTTTCACAATCTGGTCCGAACGTCACCCCCGGCATGCTCCACCGATTACTCAATCCAGATTGGGATTATACTTTACGGTCACTAAAGCATAACTCCGTCACGAGCCGCGATAAAGTCCTCCTCAAAATGTGTCTACAAACCTCGATCTATTACATTTGGCGCGAAAGGAACCGGCGGCGACATGGTCAACCACCACAACCACCATCTCATACCCGTACCATCGTCATCCGAACCATCAGAGATCGCCTACTCAGCCTACGCTATCCTTCTTCATCACCACTAAGTGCACTACTCGACAGATGGAATGCTCTTCACAACACCAACTCATGATCGGACCAACACATTACACTTCGTCATCTTATTTTACATGTGCCAAACATTTTATCATTAAGCTCGGGCTTTATAGGTGGCGTTTCCGAGGTTGTACTCTTTTTCCCATTACTAGTTTTGTCCCATGCGGTTTTCTAGTAATGGGTTTTAACGAGGCATCTCGGAGCACATCTCACACCTAAAAGCTTATTTTTTCCAGCCATTTTTATCATTCTTTCATTTGTATAGAAAACTCTTTTGATTAATAAATTTAACATTTAATCAAAAAAAAAAAAAAAAATTTTGAGGTATCAATTTTTCTTTGCATTTTATTCTCTATATTTATTTATGCTTTTAAATAATAATTTCAAGTTTTATTTTAATTATTGTAGTTCTAATATTTTTATATTTTACTTTAAATGTATATTAGTTTATTATGTTTATAAACATATAAAATAAAATTATAATATTAAAATATATCAATCCAACAATATAAAATAGAACAATACAAAAAAATAAAAAAACGTAAGGCAAATTTAATACAAAAAAGAACAATACAACAAAATAAAATTACATAACACATAATAATTATAACAACAAAATAAAACTACAACATCGGGTCATGTAAATTTGATCCACCACCACCAAGATAATCATAATATTGTTCGAAAGAATTTAGTGTGACTGAAGGCAAAGATTGCGATTGCTCGTTATTTCTTTTTTGTATGATTCTTGCTTGCTCAGATTGAATAAACTCATGAACATTACTATCATTGATAGACTCTAAATTTGTTAGCATTATTTTATTCTCCTCTTGCATTTCTTTTAGCGATAATTTTTTGCTTGATTTTGCAATTGTAATTGAGTTATCTCATTATTATTGTTCTTAATTGTCGCATTTTCTTTTAAAAATTCAATAATTTTCTATTTGATGAAACCAATGATTTAGTAGTTGACTTATTACCTTCGAAGATCTTTCTTGTGAATTTTGCTTTCTTCGTTTCAATCGGACGTTGTGATGAATTTGATCCACCATCGTGGATCACTTCGAAAAGAAACTCATCTATCACTGCAAAATGCATTGGTCAAACATATATGAGAGCACTATGGTGTTTGAGTTTTTATTAATAGTATGATATTTGAGTTTTATTTAAGATGTTTTTTGTCACTAATTTTATTTAAAGTATTATTTCTATGTTTTTTAAAAAATGATGTAACGTTTTATTAATAAATATTGTCATTAATAATTGAATGATGAATGATTTATATTTATTTACAAGTTATAGGATGTTATGTAATTGTAAATAAAGATTTGGGTAATATTGCAATATACATATTTTTGATATATCAAAATTTGAGATATTGCCTTTGGAGCAAAACACATGATACCTCAAATATGAGGTATTGCCTTTGGAGATACTCTTAAACTTGTACGGAGACTATGGATGTGTTCGTTTGTGAGTAGTTTCAATTAGCCGATAGATAAACAATCAGTGAACAATGAAAACCAGTCACGAATGATTAGTAATTATAAATTTAGTTGCTATTTTTCAATGATCTGATTTTGAAACTTTCGATTAGTTGTTGAATGACCGATCAACAAACAAACAATAAATCAATGGTTGCGATAATAAAATAAAATAAAATAAAGTAAATTAAACTAACTTAAATTAAACAGCATAAAATTAATTAAATAAGTAAAACAGTTTAATTATATAAATTAAATTAAAATTTTACTTTTTAAAAAAATTAAGTAAAATAAATAATAAAAATTAAATAAATCAAATATTCATATGTCTAGAACTGCAAAACGAATAATACAGCATGAAGCAACGACTATGAAATGATCACTATCGTTACCGACAACTAGTCGAACACGGTCAATCACTCAAATTCTAAATTGGAAATGATGAAGAAATACCGTAACTTGGTTCAAATTAAAATGTAACTGATGTTCATAAAACAAGAGATTAGTTATTGAGATCAAAGGTATAAAATAAAATAAAAAATAACCCAAAACAACTAAGAGGAAATCACATTAAAACAGAGAGAAAGGCTTAACAAACTAATTTTTATTCTATAATCAACATCCTCTCTTAGCTTCATCTTACTCTTACACTTGGCCTTCATGTTCTTTCAATCAGAACCATACACGTGTCCAGTGTCCACTTCCCTATATCAGGAAATCACGATCATCATACAATGTCCGGCTACGGAGACAATCTAAAGAACAGTAGATGTCTTCTTTGTGCTTGAAGGCGACGGAATCTTGACAACGACGGTCACAATGACCACACAAGGGTCGAGAAAGAGTTTCGTTGGGTACAATGTGGAACTCCTCCTCCAGACGAACGGGAATAATGTCAAGATCAAGCTCAACAATAAATGGAGAATCAACGATCATGTTTTCAAATTCCTCGCCGTATTGATAGAATTCGATCACGATTGGACCAAGCTTGGCATATGGGAAGCTTCCGCGCAAACAAGGTATGTGAAGAGTGACACAACAATCTTCACATTTGTAAAACCATTGTTTCGGATCTAATTTACTTTCACAGGTTTCACACCAGTGTTGACCTCTTTCTTCTTCTTCTTCTTCGCCGCAGCAAAGAGTGAGTGGATGTTGGTCATGTTTGTATGCTACTTTATCTGGTAAAGTTGCACATTCAAAACACAAAAAGTAGTTGGTGCATTGTAGACAATATAGCACAAAGTTTGATGCTTTCCGGCAAACCCAACAAATTAGGTGACTTGTGTTTATCAAATTAACGAACAATGGATGTGGATGACATTTATGGTTGAGTTGTTCTGGTATAGCAGCACACCGTACATCTACTTCGAAATGGCAGTTATCTTTTTCACATACGTACCTGAAACCACAAGAGAACCGAGTACATATAGAACAGTAATAGAATCCTCTGCGACCTTTGTGGTCTCCGAGGCCTCTGTCGCTAGAGACGAAGCTGATGTCAACATCAGACTTTAGAGTAAGTGGGTGACGATGCCGCAAGTACCATCTCCTCCTTTTGAAATTAGCACATTCTTGGTGAATGATGAAATCGCAGTAATCACATGAGTAGAAGTTTTCACACTCGATAAGAAAGTTGCACGCTCTGCAATGTCTCCTTAGGTCACCATCCAGATTCAGGTTGAGAATGAATCTCAGATTATGATCATGGCTGAAATGCTTGATGTGGTTTTCATCTATAACTTCATATGGCTCCACATCTTTAAGCTCATCTTCATCTTCAGGGACATCTTCAAGTTCACTCCCATCCCAAACACTATCTAGTATAGCACATCTGCTATGAACTGCATAATCGCAACCTTTATTGCAAAAAAAGCTCCATACCTGGGATCTACCTCCCAGTGACAAACTCCGCAATACCATTTCCCTGGGAGAAGATAAGGTCTCCTGGAGATACGGTGTTCATGGCATGAGATCCTTATCACACGTGGCAGATCCAAACAGTCTTTGTGAACCATGATATCACACTGAACACATGCATAAATGGGGAACCATTCACCAAAACATGCGCAGAGATTGCAAGTGAAGTGCATACGTCTAGGGAAGATTATGAGACGGTGATTATGGTTCTTACTAGGATCCAAGGTGTGAACAAGTTGTGTCTGGCTGGCGCAGAAGAGATGAATGTTCAAGTTACAGATGTGGCATCGATAGAAATCGTACCCCATGTATTGATTGCACCAGAAGCAACTATCCACAACATCTGCAAATTTGCGAGTACAATAATGCAGAGGATGTATCGGATGATAAGGATGGGTGATTTCTAAGGAATATGTTATGCATTCTTTGTGAAAGCTAACGGTTTTACAAGTATAGCAATGATAGAAATCATCGGATCTCGTATGAAGAGTACAAGCTCTGCATTGAGATCTTCCATCAACAAGGGTTAAAGGGTGATTATGTATGGGTAGTAGTTGGTTTTCTGAATCCATTGCAGCTTTTGCTTACACTTACACCTAGAAATAAAAGTGCAGATTTATAGACATATTAACACAACCAAAACAATTTTTGCTCAAAAGTCAAACAAAAATTATAAGGTCTTTTTTTTATTAATAATGACTGTTAGTACGTCAATTATTGTCCTACTGTTTCACTAGTTTAGTGGGAATGGCATGTGCTGAGATTTTAAAATTTTCTAAAGGCCGCAATCGACAATGAGAAAATAAGCCAAAATTGTACACTTTTAAAAAAAAACGGACCGTTTTCTTAACTAAAATTTTTAAATTTAAAAAAGAGCCGCAAGCGCATGCTTGCTCTGCTTGGGCTCAGGACCAGCTCTGTTAGTGGGCCTTGTGCAGGGTGTGGAGTAGTTTTTTTTTTTTTATCACCCGTGTGCAGTAGTTTTGATTATTTTCTTTTTTTGTCGTGTAGTTTTGATTTAATTTTATAGAGATGATGGCAAAATAAAGATTTTTTGGATAATTGCATTATACAACAAAACTACATCCTATATTGTAGTTAATAACAGCTATAGGAAAAATTGAAAAAAAAAAAATTATAGTGTTTTGAGATTTCGACTGAAAAATTTTAAAGAAAATCACGTGTTATTTTAATACTTAAAGTATCATATCAAACAAAATATTTTGATTTTCAATAAATCGTCCCCTAAACGTTTAATTAATTAACTCTGTTAACATCCAGGGGTCGATTTGCTGAAACCAAAACATTGAGTTTTATATTATTTTATGTGATTTACTGAGTATAAAAAATGTGTTTTTCTTTAGGTTTTTTCTGCCAAAACTGCAAAACATTGAGTTTTTTTTGCAATTTCTTGAAAACGTTGAAGAACCAAAAGTACCTTAAACCTTTTAAGAACCTGAAATTTTGGGTAATGCCCGAAATCTTATAAAAACCCCAAAAATTGGGTATTTCTGGTTCCTTTTACATAAACCCAAACAGACCCGAAACAAAATTTGAAAAGTAGTGATTGGGTATTAAAATTTAAGATTCGAAGATCCAGAACCGAAGGGCAGATGTACCCTTGAGGACAGTCCCAAGGTCGTTGATGTGTTTCCGGGATCAAGATTGGAATTCCGCTGAAGAATGGAAAGTCACACACCAGATCTCAGAGCGTCCAATCTGTGAACCTGGTAGGGTGGAGGCCAGTTAGCTCGTCTTCTGGTTGAATAAAGTTCCCAGAACCATCTTTTTTGTCTGGTACGGTCTACACATCATCAATCCCCAAGTCATCTTTGGAAGCGGAAGCTTCCTTTACATCCAAGATACGAGATGAAGACATCACCATTATAGTTGAATGGTCGAGGTATTCAAAGAATAATTTACCGACCTGCAAGTAATCTAGAGAGATAAACTAGAGAGAAGGAAGAGCGTTTGTACCTGCAAAAAAAATTCGCAAAATGAAGTTGAGAGAAATGAAGATGTGGAGAGGTATTTATACTCCAAAAAAATCAGTTAATAAGAAAAGGTTAATCATTGCGCGTGGGGTGTAAATGGCGGTTGAGCTTCCCCCTACGGAACGATTCAGTAAAGTTTATGATATGATGTCTCCTTGACCTAAATGAACTTCAACTCTCGAACTCGTCCGCTTAATTGGAGAATTTGTCGGACTAAGGGGATTAGCTGTTGATATCGGATCCATAACCCGATAAGAAGCTATTTTAGACCAAGGCCAATCTGGGTGGAATGACCTAGATGACGGCGACGACCTGGGCCTGAAGGAGGAGGGTGATGACCCATCTGCGAAGCCTAATTAATGTTAAATAGGATATTAAGGCTAATCAATACGTTTTTAGTATAAATACTCTTGTAATTCTCTTTTCAATGATATGAATGATACTTTCGACCAACTAAGAACCCACTAATAAGAGTTTACCAAGGCCATGTTCGTTTCTTTATCCGGATATTGTGTCTAGATACTTCATCCAGATACGTTTTCCAGATATAATATCCAGATGATGTTTGGTTTTGCTTTTGATTTTGTATCTAGATAGTGCATCTGGATACAATTGATGCTAGCTCTGCCATGTTAGGACTTAATTTAAATCTGAATTATTCTTGCTTATGGTGTTGATTTACTTTGAGAATTAGGTACCTTGCTCTTCAGTGTTCTGTAAAGCCAACAAGTTCTTTCAGTACGGTCCGAGTCCTTTCTCTCTCTCCCTTCAGAAAAACGATAAAAACTAGTTTAGAAAAAATTGTTGAAAGTGTGACCTAGAAGTCCGTAGTCATTGCCGGGCTGCTGAAAAAGCAGTTAGAATCATGAAAATGCAGAAAAGTGCGAACATGAAAAGAATAAAAAAAAAGAAAGAAAAGAAAAAAACGCAAAAAAGTGCGAATCTAAAAAGAAGTGAGAAAGAGGTAAAAGGATCAGGACCGGAAGTCGATTGATGCTCTGTTTGGTATGGGCATTTTGATAGAAGAGGTATCTGAGTAAATTGATTGATATACCATAGGTGATAATGCATGAATATAAACTTAATTGAATATAAAGAGTTGGTTGATATGATTTGATACTTGATTGATTTGGGATTTAGAGTAAGAAA
>OVBE01010467.1:0-14993 GCA_900406425.1 Iberis pinnata
ATTTAAAATAAAAATGTCAAACAAATACTAAACTTTAACAAATTGTTGAAAAAATAATAAACTTTCGTTGACCAAGCCAATAAAGTACTGCCGTTAAGTTGACTTAAAGTCAACCATTAGTCAACTTAACGGCAGTACTTAATTGGCCTGGTCAACGAAAGTTTGTTATTTAAATTGAAATAAAAAAAAAAGTTTGATATTTATTTATGAGAGAGAAAAGTTTATGATTTTTTTCACCACTTTCTGAAAGTTGAGTATTAAAATTACATTTTTCCCTTTTCTTTTTTATACATCTGTATAAGTTATTAAATTGACTAGTGGTGGTTATCTAAGATCTTTGAAGCAATTAATCAATACATCATTACGTGGATCCAACGGTGTATGTGATGTTGACGTGGATTTTGTTATAAGGAAAAAGAAATTGACGGTCAGGATTGGAGAAGACATTGCTGTGTAACATGTAGTACACGTGTCACGTTCTCTGTGCTTGTTGTTTACTTCACGTCGTTGTTGTCGGCTATTAAACAGTTTCAATTGTTTCCCTTTTTTTTCTTTTTCTAATTGCTAATATCTCAAGTAGTAATTATGATTTATTTATGAAAAATTCACTCAAAAGTATTTTAAAATATCTCATTTAAAATATTTTAGAGTGAATTTTTCATTATTTTAAAATATTTATAATTAAATAATAATATTTATATATATTTACACGTATATTTATATTAAGAATTCCAACTTGAAATACTCTTAATAAAGATGTTTTAAATTCCAAACCAAAAAAACAAACGAAACAAGTTTCAATTTTAGCTCTTTATTGCCAATAATTAAATTATTTTTTTTCTTTCGCCCTAATTAACCTCACATGTTCTTATATATACTAAAAAAACTAACTTTGTGAGAGCACAATCTCTCATACTATAAATATACTTCCTTCATTCCATAATATAAGATGTTTTTGGAAATTATTTATGTTCTAAAATATAAGATGTTTTCGTATTAAAGCTATTAAATAGTCAACATCCAATAATAAAATACCAGTTTTTTATTGATTGGTCAAGTGTTTTTAATGTATAAAATATTTTAAATAAAAAAACAGAATTTCTTAATATGCGCGCTTTAACCAAAACATCTTATATTATGAAACAGAGGGAGAAAAAAATTATTCAGAACAATTATAAAATTTGAGTTTTTATATGTTTTTGTTACAATTTTCTCTCAAAAACTTTACTTGTGATTTCTCTCAAGAGTGTGCAAAATGAAAATTCTGGAACCGCCAACTATTAGCTCTCCTCTACATATTTATACACTCGGCACATTAATGGGCTATCTTTAATGCCATTAA
This sequence comes from Iberis pinnata, assembly GCA_900406425.1. Classification (NCBI taxonomy): domain Eukaryota; kingdom Viridiplantae; phylum Streptophyta; class Magnoliopsida; order Brassicales; family Brassicaceae; genus Iberis; species Iberis pinnata. The sequence continues at coordinate 1,343 of OVBE01010467.1, forward strand.
ATGTGCATATTCCCTCTTTGAATTTGACCTCGTAACTGTCGATTTTGCCATTAATTCGGCGAGATTCGCGGCAGTCAACGCGGAGTTCGTTGAATTCCTTATGCGCCCGTTTGATGAGCTTGGCTCTCTGGAGTCTCCTCGGCTCTGTTGAGTCTCTTTGGCTCTCTTGGGTATCTTCGGCTCTCTGGAGACTCATCGACTCTCTGGAATCTCCTCGGATCTCTGGAATCTCTTCGGATCTCCGGAGTCTCTTCGGCTCTCTAGAGTCTCCTCGGATATGACCCGAGTGAGTTTATATTCTCACATTTTGCCCCCCCCCAATCCTGTTATGAAAATTTCTATTACAGGATTTCATTCAGTCTGTGATTAGGGCTATTTAAGCCCACTCCTCAACCCATTGTAGGGTCTTGTGCAATTCATTCCTCTTTAAGAAGACTTCAAGGTAACTTCCATCTCATAATTCTCTTAACCATTTTTTACTTTCTTTTGGTTAGCCTTGATATTCTTTCTAGTTGTGTTATATGTTCTTGAGTTTTCTTAAAAATTCTTGGTTGACTTCTTAGTTTGAATCCGTTTACTGGTCAATTTTGCCATGAAAAACAGTTTTTAGGTGCCACTTTTGATCTTTTATGGATCAAACTTAAACTTTTTTCGGGTGGGTTCCCAAACCAACTGTCTCTTCCTCCGAGCAGAGCCGCGTGCCTGATGCTTCTCCAAGTACTTCGGCGCCGCGCTTGGTATCCCTTGGATTGGACTGCACTAATCTCATCTTTCCTAGCCCGAGCGAAGCTCACACGAAGGATTTCATGCCAAGTCTCAAGCCGAGCTCAGCTCCCTCCGATGCTCCAGTTCAGTCCCCTCTCTTTGGCCCCCATCCTCGTTCCAGGTTATCTTCGAATAGATTTTAGGATTATGGAACAATTGCCATCTTCCATGGGACGTGGAGATTATCTCTCCGTCTCCTTTATAGAACCCAAAGATAGTTAGAGGTGGTTTTTGTTGTGCGTTTGAGGTTTACTTTAGGTAATGTGGACTTTCATTTCCTTTGCCTGAGATCCTTATACATTATATGCATGCTCTTGGACTTGCTTTGCCAAACTTTTCCCGAACATCATTCGCACGATAGTTGGGTTGTAGAATCTCACGGTGGAAACCGATTTGAACTTCATGTCCGCTCGTTCACTCGCCTTGAGGCGATGAGGAAAGTCCTGAAATAAGTTTCTTTTATCTTTAGTCCAATCGAGGTTGTGGCATTCTTTCCGGGTTCCCAACAAAAAACCAGGACTGGAAACAAGCATACTTCTACTTCCCAGTAAACGAATCCACTTTTGGCCGGTTAGTGAAGCTAGTTTAGGCTCTTTGCACTTATTTTTGAATATGCTTTACTCTTTTTATTTTCTAACACTTGTTTTTTTGTGTAGTGCTGATTTGAAAGAAAGGAGGCAAGCTTCCGCTCTCATTCGAGCTCACATATTTGCTACCTGCTAGCCGTAACGCAAAGTGCGTTTGGGGAACATTCACTTCGGAGAAGATTTTTAAATCCTCACAACGCCAAAGACACCTCGTCGACTCTTAACGCTCTCTTCTACATCCCGACGAACTTTCCGGTTAGTTTCTTCTCACACAGTAATTTCTTTTGATTCTTTACTTGTTTCTTATTGATGGCTTACTTTCTTTTTCAGCTCTTGACGACATTCAGGACGCCAATATTACTTCTTATCGTGTCGCAAGGAAAGGTAAGGACGCTGCTACTCAGCCAGCTGGTGCATCAACATAACGCAAGGTACCCCCTATAGTTTCCAGCACTACCTTAGCCATCTTTTTCACCCCCGTTGCTTCTCTTTCTGTCCCCTCAAACAAAGGGACAAAGAAAGTTGGGAAGGACCCAGCGGTGCCAGCTGATCGTTCAAATCTTGCGAACTCCGATTGCCGGCCCCTCATTTCCTTCCCTACTTCTAAGGATGCTTCTCGGCTCGCAGAGGGTGCTTCATGTTCGCAAGGGTTTCTAAAGAGAAAGCTTTTAGAACAAGGAAAAGGAGGGGTGATGGAAAAAGGCGTAAGTATGACTGGGGCTTCAAGTACAACTCGAACAAACTGATCGTTTCAGATTCAGACTCATAGTCTCAATCTTTCATCATTTCCGCTTCGAGGGTTGCAGGATCCCAACAATTCAGGATCTCCTAGACGAGGTCCTTGAGAACTACAAAAAGTACTCCAAGAGTGTCGGCGAGGTAAGCAAAATACAAAATTTTATTTTGTACACGTTTACTAAGTGTTGACATGTTTCCCCTCCTTTTGTTTTATGCATAATTTAGGCTGGTACAATAACTCTCTCAACACATTTTGCCATTATTTCACCGCAACTAAGGATGGATCCGGCTTGAAAGCTGCCGGGGATAAAATTGCTTCACTTACTACTGAGTTGAAAGTGACCCGACAACGCTTGGAGATCGTAGAGACTATTGCGATGGATGCGAGGGAAGATCGGCGTGATATACATGATAAGTTCAAGATGGTGAGATCTGAGTCCTTTTCATACTTTAAGGAAAGGAAGCTTTTCGACTAACAAGGCTGATCTCACATCTCGCCTGAAGGAAGCTGAAGCTCGCCTCAAAGTGCTTATCAGTTCTCGGGAAATTAACACAGCGCCACCTAGGGATGAAGTAAAGAAAGTTGTTACCGGTAAGGTTCGAGATGGGATAGAGCAAGTGAGACTTCACCTTGCAGCTCGGGACGCCACCCATGAATCTTCGACATACTTTCACGAGGTTAGTACCAACCTTGAGCTCTTTACAAATATTACTAAGGGTGAGATTCCTGATTTTAAGGCGGAGCTCGAGGTCCTTACTATGAATGGCTTTTCGGGTATTCGGTTCGATTCCAGGTAGGAACCATTCGGTTCCGGTTCTTCGCTTCCTAAATTCTAATACCCAATGGATACTTCTATAATATTTGGTTCGGTTCTGGTTCAGTTCTTGTTGTTTCCGGGTCGATTCGGTTCTATGTTAAAGGAACCAGAAATACCCAAAATTTTTGGTTCTTTGTCAGTTTTGGGCATTTCAGACTTGAAATACCAAAAAAATACATTAAATTTTTGGTTATAAGTCGATTCTTGGGTATTTCCATATCCAAAATATAAAATACATGAAAACACAAAAATTACCAAAAAACCTAAAATACCCGAAATATCTTAAGGCTAATTACCCGTAAATACCCAAAATAAAAAAAAATTTCCCGAAGAAAATAAAAAATTACCCTAAGAAAAGCTAAAATTTCCAAAATATATACTATATATATATGTTCGGGTATTCGGTTCTATCCATCAGTTCTCGGTTTGGTTCCTGTTGGTGTCGAAATCTTCTCAGCAGGATTTCATTCCAGCTAGTACAACCTTCTAGCCCAACTCAGTACGCATTGAATGCAGAAAGTCCGGTTGAGAGAGCTGTCGACCTAAGTACATTAGGAGAACAATTGGATACCTAGTGCGCAGTTGGACCGAGGTGGGTACAAGCGCATCCCGATCACGTAGTGACCAGATCCAGGCGGTTTTGAGCTTTTGGGGATTCGTCGAGAAAGTAGGAGAAGAAGAAGGGCAACTGACCGAGTAGATCAGAACAACCCGAGCTAGATTGAAACAATATAAAAGGAAGGAGAAGAAAGAAAAGGAGGATCTTTTGGCAAATTTTCTAAGTGTTCATATAATCATTTTTAAACTCACACTATAAGTGTAATCATGTCGAGAAATTTTCTTTCCAACTTGTGTTGTTTATTTTTCCTTATTAAACGAAAATCATCGAACTTCTCATTAAGAAAAAAGTAACAAATTAGTTTTGCGGATTTAGACGTCCACAGTTCTAGTTCCTACCTGATATCCATGGTTCTTCATCTCAGGAACCATAAGGTATTTATGGTGGAACCTGAACCAGAACCATTTTTTCGGTTCTTCAGTTCCGGTTCTTTAGTTTCAGTTTTTTGTCCAGCCATATTCCTTACTGTTGATATAGAAGCTGCAAAGAAGGCGTCCACCAAAGTTGAGGCGAAGATCTTGTCTCTTGACTTAGAGATTTATGTGCAGCTTTTTCAGGATCATCATCTCCGCCCCCGACTCCCGAGGTTCAACATTCTTCTCCTGTTGTGACTCCACTTCTCTCACCCGATAGGGTCTCGACAGTTCCACCTTCAGGTGCGGTGGGTGATGGACCAGCTCTTCCTTCGGTTGATGTCGCGATTATTATTGATGAGTTTGGATCCAACATTAGACCCGAGATGGATGAGATAATAAAGGAGATTCATGCTGCCACTGAGGATGATCCCACACAGACTTATGATCGTTTTATTGATTTTTCTTTTGTGATCTAGAGACTTTTTTGTTATCTCTAGTGTTTTGTTCTTTTGTGTTTTACTAGAGATTACCTGAAGTCTACTTTATCATTTTGTTACTTTGTCATATGTTGCTCGGGATGGTCTGATGCTTTTGGTTTGTTAAGGATTTTTCTATTTTGGCGAATTTCATCTATGTCTATTTTAATTTCAGCTTTTTCATACATTTTCAACAAGACTTAACCAAAATTTAATCCATTCACATAATTCTTTCAATCGGACATCACTTCTTTGTTTTATTTTGAGTGAATGCTATTAATGCTCTTTTCCGCTTTATAGCATTGCTCGAGCTTAGTTTGGAATCTTTATTCGTAGTCTAGCTTTTAGAACTTAAACCTTTTATCGGTTTTTTATTCGAGTTTTTTCCGAGCTCATTTTAATTTTGAGCGCAGACTTTTGATTTGCGAACTTTTTTTCAACTTAGCTTTAATCTAGTTTTTAGTTTTTAGCATTTGAACTCTTTCTTCGTAGTCCGGCTCTTAGACCTTAAACATTTTATCGATTTTTTTTTCGAGTTCACTTCTAGCTCATTTTAACTTTGAGTGCAAGCTTTTGATCTGTAAACTCTTTTTTAACTTAGCTTTTTTAGCTTTCAACTTAGCTTTTGACTTAGCTTTTATCTAGCTTCTTTTTTCTTAGCTTTTTTATTCAACTTTTTGTCTTAACTATTTAATTTAGCTTTTCGACTTAGCTCTGATTTAGCTTTTTATCTTAGCTTTTTAATTTAGCTTTTTCAAATCTCGGCTTGCGTCCTTCATGTGAGCGCGGTTTGGGATTTTTTTCATATAAGCACAAAATCAAAAATGCAAATGTTTCTTTATTGAATCGTCGATGCGAATGGAGTACAGAAATTTCATCACGAGTTCGTTTACAATATTATCACGGATTCAATTCTTCTCCTTCTGAAGATCAATCCGAGTTCCGTAATTATTATTGGGCTCTAAACTTGACGCCAACCATATAGCAAATTCGAGAATCCTTCTGACTTTCCTGGAGAACTCATATGCCATCTTTTGTCGGAAACTTCACGCATTGGTGGCAGGTAGACGTGACATATTTCATTTCATGGAGCCAAGGAGTCTCCAAAATGACATTGTAAGCAGCCGGTCAGTCCACCACCGTAAACTCAACAATTTTCTAGACTCTTTCTGCGAACACCAAGAGTCTTTTTGTTCCGAGTAACATTTATGGTGTTCCATGAAATACTGTTAGGGGGGTTGTTGGACCCCTTACTTTTCAACCATCAATTCCCATTCTTTTGAGCGTGTCATACCTTTCTTTACCAAACTCTTCTTTTCTTACGTATGACTTCGCAGAAGAGACTGACTCTCGGCAGTGTCTCGACCCTCCCATGATGAAGTCTATTCTTTTCTTCTAGAGGAGCCTTCGAAGTACTTCCCTGCTTTGGACTTTGTGCTCTTATTCCTGGTGGGACCTCTCTCTCTCTTCCTCAAGAACTTCCATCTCACAATTGTTTCTAGATTAATCCCTTTTTTCATTTTTCATTTGGCAAACTTCTTGTTGAGAAAGTTCTTGAGTTTGAAGCACTCATGCATCGCATGCCCATTGCATTATGTAACTCACAATAAGTATCTAGGCCGCTTCCTAGCATTTGTGGACCTTCCCTGGTCTCCTGCTTTCGGCCTACATTCTCGACATTATATGAGTTAGATCCCTTAGAACTCCCTCGGCATTCCTTGTTATCTCTCTTTTCGAATATCTTCAATGGGAGAGCCGAGTCAGAAGCTCCTCCTACTATCTCAAACTTCTTGGAGAGGGAAACCTTTTCTTCTTCGGCAATCATCCAATTTTTAGAGCGATGGAGTGCGTCTTCGATCGTCTCTGGCTTATTGATCATTAGGTCAAAGTGAAATGGAGACTCGTGCCAAAGTCCATGTTTGAATGCAGTCAGCGCTGTCGACTCACTTACGCCCTCTACCTTTGCTTTGACACTCTTGAAACGCTCAATGAAACTCTGAAGAGATTAAGTTGAATCTTGACTTAGAGTTCAGAGGTCAGCATCTGAGGTTCCTTTGTCCATGAAAATAGAATAATGCTTCAGGAATGTCATCAAAAACTATGCAAAATTGTCGATCAAACCTCCCTCGAGCTGGGAAAACCACTCGAGAGCTGGTCTTGTTAGGTTCTCAACAAAGAGTTTGCAATATCCTGCATCTTCTCGTCTTCGTTGTAATGTGCTCGAGTCACGGGAATCCTGAAGGTTGTCATGTGCGCCTTTGGGTCTGAATTCCCTTTGTAAAGAGGGAGCTTAACTTTCCAGTGTGTCCCTTATCTGTGCCTCGACAATGCGTGCAGTGTAAGGAGTCTGTTCTGTTTGCGTGATCACACGATTTCTTTCTTATCTCCCTTTTAAGAGCAAAAATGGTATTTGCTTAAAGTTAAAATGCACTAGACTGAAATCCACCAAAATAAAAATACTTTAAGAAGAAGTGCACGAGAATGTAATTATTCCTTTGAAGAATCATAATTTCTCACACTATATTATTGAATAAAATTATAGTCTAATTATTTAAAGTTAACATTTGAAATTTGGAGATATTCGTAAATTTAAACTTTGGAAATTAAAACAAATGGAAAATCTAACATAAAACAATGGTAGATCCCAATTGTTGGTCGACGTCAGAGGTGAAAAGCGAGCTCCCACCGTCACTCTTCTGAGCATAGGTGTGCTCCGCGTTACAAGGCTCATCGGTGAGAATCTAACACAGTGATTTTACTGGCCAATATAAGACTATTTCTGCAGTTGGAAAACACATGTTTTCTTGTAGTGAATGTTCATCTTCAGTTCCATTTTCGACGACCCTTCGACGAAAAAGATTATAATTGCACAAAGCAAAAACAAGACGTCGCAGTTGTAACAGATCCGGCGACACGGTTTGCTACATGGAAAATGGTGATCCACACGGTGGAAGATCTAGCTCCGGCGAGATGTTAGGTTATCACTAAAAGAATGGCGGTAGTTCATGTTTGGTTTATCTTTGAGAACGACAAAGCTAAGGCGAGTTTGCTATACCGAACCAATGGCGTTTTCTTGAGTAGTCCTCTTTTGCGACGCACCTCTTCTCTCCTTCGATGGGACTCGAGATTTTTACGGCAATCTTTTTCTTCCTTGTTTTTCTTTTCCTGTGACTTGGGCGGTTTCGTGGGACAGCGTAGGTCACCTCCATTATGCCATGATGGTTATTGGTGTAGAAGCTCGGTGGTGTCCGCATATTTGGTATAGACAACGGTGGATCTAATGTTTCTTTAATCCTCTTTCTTAATTTAACCATAATTTTTTAGCTGCAGTTAGAAATAATCTAGGATTAGGATTAGATTGGATTAAGTCAAATAAGTTTTTGAATTTTTCTCTTGTTTAGGTTTGTTTATGAAAATAAATCCACACTAAATTATTATTTTATTAGGATTTTGTAAAGATCTTAAATATGGATGAATTTAAAAGCATTTTCCATAACAATTTTTACAAAAAACAAAAACAATGGTAGAAGAAAGTTATTCACACAATGGGCATACCAAAATTATTGTACGTGCGTGGTGACAAAAAATTTATTGTCGTCAATAACGCATTTTGATGACAAAAAGTTAATTATATATATGAACGGTTGTCGAATATATGTTAATACGTATTAATAAATATTAGATATATATATATATATATATATATATATATATATATACTAAATAATACATACTAATATGTATAAGCTTTTGACTCTAGGGCAAAGCTAAAAGTCCACGGCTGCTTACTGATTTTTTTTCTTCTAACTCTGGCGGCCAACTAAAATCAACTACTTTTACATATTTTAAGTTGAAGAATAAGAAAGACTGAAATTTTATTTTGATTACTTATCGTAATCAGCAAAAGCTATGTATATGTTATAATGTTCATAAGTACCCCCAAAAAATACACGATGCATACAAAGGAAGGTCGAATAAAAAACCCAGCAAGGTGAAATATTAAATACCATAATCAAAATTATTAAAATATCCTTAAAAATTAATCCTTTTCTTGTAAAGGATTTTTATTTGTAATCAATCTTGAGTAACAAAGAGACAATAAAACACATAAACATTTTGTTTATCGTATGCAATTCAACATTAAAACCGCATTATCTAAAAAAATTTATAGATTTTTTGTAATTATGTTGTATGAATATATATGATTTAAAAATTCAAAGAAAACATCTAAATGAATGATAAAGCGACTGTGATTTATTTTTCGTTTGCTATCTAACGCTATTGTTTGTGGGAAATTTCTGCATCACTATAATATTTTGAGTTTTAAAAATATTAAATGATATAATGTTTTAGGTGAACCTGCCCCAGATCAGACTTTATAACCACATATTATAGCTATTTAAATTGTACACATGATCCAAAGCATACTGAAATTTTCTTTCAACCTTTACCACACACTATTTTCTATTTTTATATAGACTAGGCGACATTTTTTTTTTTATATACTTAAATTCGTCTTCGAATTGGTAATTAGCCTTTACTTGAAAGTAATTAACACTTGTTTATTCGGTTCTTTAAATTGACAGAATAGAAATATTTACTAACGTATTAAACGATAGTTTTTAAAAATCATTTTTTTATATATGTATTAGTTACAAAAATCTCAAACTCTCAATTGTTATAAGAATGTCATAAAAAATGTTTTATTGTTAAAAATACCACCAAGTTATATACTTTTAAAACTTCGAAATTTGCAACTTAAGTTTCAAAAATTAAACCATAATCCCTTCAAAACTAAACTATAAACTTTAGTTAATAAATTTAAACACAAAAAATTAATTCTAAATTTTCAAAAATTCAATGTTTGTGATATTTTTAGAAAAAAACATTTTAAGTATAATTTTTGAAAAATTATAAACGTGTGATAATAATAATAAAAATTTATGTAAATAAATATTGTAAATTAAAAGATTCCTCGTTTTTCCGTTTTTGAAGAAAAATAAATGAAAAGCTGGACGTTGGAAAACAAAAATTAGGTTGATTTGAAATTCTTATTTTCGTGAAGTCACCTATAACTCTAGTTAAGCAACGTTTTCGTAGAAGATAATTATATTACTACTAATTAATCAAATTCTAAAACAATGACTTGTAAATTGTAATATGTAACGCAGTAAGGTTGAAGCAGAGGATCATCCCTCTCGGACAATTTTCGTGGCGATGACCAAATAAGACAAGACGTGAAAGGGACACGTACTTCCACCATCCTTCTAAATTCTATAAATATACGATTTTTCATTTAAAAATAGAAAAAATACTTAAACTTGTAAAATTATCATTTGATGTATGAACAATTTCCATGGCTATTTTAATATACTAATTTCTTTTACTTATTATTATTATTATTATTATTATTATTATTATTATTATTATTATTATTATTATTATTATTATTATTTATTATTTTTTTTTTTTAAGTTACGATTTTACCAAACAGAAGTTTACAAACAATAATAACATTTACGACCAGTAAATATACTTTCCCAAAATATGAAGTATTAAGTTTTTTTCAAATTTAATATATATGACTAATAAATTTGTATAATATAATAGCCGTGCTTTAAAATAGATTTTCACATTAATAAAATTGTTAGAACAAAATTTAAAACGTATGAAATAATTACTATTATATTGTTACAAATTCTTTTAAATAAATGGAAGAGTTTCAGTGATACTAGTTTCTATACTATTTTTCTTAAAATATTATCATTCTTTCGTATACACTTTTTTTAGTTTATAGAATTTGTGTAATCTTTGTATAAACACATTTTTCGTTAGTTTTTGATATTTTGTAACTCGTGAAAATCTTTATTTTGAAAAAAATAACATTTCGTGTGAGCTGAAAGAAAATTTTTAAAATTAAAAAGAAAATTATGTGTAAAAAAATGTTATATTTTATATTTTTAAAACTTAATGTTGAATTTTTAAAAATGGTATATAAATAATGGTATTTTAAAAACAGATTGGATGAAACAATATTATTAATAATATTTATTTTAATTTTTTGCATCATTATAATGTAAACATATATAATATTATTTATTTCACGTTTTAAAATTTGTATAAACAACTCTATTAACGTTTTCACGTATTTTAAAATACATATATATCACAATATAGTTCACATATGAAATTGAAAAATTTTAATAGAAACCGGAATTAATATATATATATATATATAGATGTAGATATAGTGTCTGTTAGAATTTAGTTAAGTAAATCTTAAAAAATTTAATTATTAAAATGGTAACTAAAACAAATTAGTATGATCAGAAGATAACATAAAACCAAAGATGTTTGGCAGTTTTTCTTTTGGTTGTTTTCTTGCTTTCTCTACCAGTCTTCTCTTCTAACTCGTCGTCGCAGCTCGTTGTTGCCTCTTCCAAGGTTTCGATTGTCAGTTTGCGTGAGTCGTGTAGAGTCATGGTTTGTGTTTTCTACTTTTGTTTCTTTGTGGTGGTCTCCTCGATTCCTGAGTAGGTCGGGTTGATCCATTCGAGCTTGGTTCGAAGTGGTCCTTTTGCGCCGTGGATTATGTTCCTTGGCTTAACATATGTGGTTGTGTTTAAGCGGCTTCGTTTTGATCGACTTAGGGGTGATTTGATCCGATTTAGTGGCGGAGGTTTAGATGGATCAATGGCTTCTTTTCTCGGATAGGATTCATTTATGTTCATATGGTAGTAAAGCTTATGCCTTGGGTATCCTCAGGAGGTTCGCTTGCCTTTCTTTTTGGTTTTTTTGGTGTTGGCTTCAGATCTGTCTCTAATTGTTTTAGTTTAACTTGGAAGTCTTCTATGTTGCTTGGTGTTTGTCTTAGCCTGGTTTTGCGGTGTCTAGCGTTTCAGTGGGTGGTTAAGTGGTTCTAGCTCGAGTCTTCTTTGCTCGTTCTCGTCGGGCTTATACCAGTTTTGTTTGCGATATTAGTGCTTACAAGATGAGCTACTTTCACTCCATGTCTCTACTTTCGGGATTTGGCCGATTTCTTTTTCTTTGTGGTTGCTGTCATGGCGTCCTATTGTCTTTCGATATAGCTTTTTACAGAAGATTTTTGTTGTCTGTTTTGGTCACTTGGTACCATCTTTGCGGAGTGGCATCCATATGTGGTTTTGTTGTGAGGTTGTTTTTTGATTCGCTACAGAAGGTGGCTTTCTTGGCAGTGTGTTTTTCCGCTTTTGGTAGTGATCCTTCAGGCTATTCCATGTTCTACCTTTGTCTCATTTATGTTGTGTCCAGTTTGTTAGCGATACCTCTTAGACTATAGTTAGGCTAGGTTTATTCCTTGGCTAGTTGTTTGTTAGTATGTAATGTCTACCTCTTTTGGTTAATGCCCGCCTCTTTTGGTTAATGTCACGTTCTTTTGTTCATTGTCTCTGAGGATTTTTATCTTTTTTTCGGGCTTTTGTCTCATGTTAATTCAAATTTTGTATTTTATCATATATCTGATATAAAATTTCAGATGACAAAAAAACAAATTAATATATTAAAATGAGAATTATAATAAATTGGTATATTGAAATAAGAATCGAATGTATTAAAATTAAAGATTTTATAAAGTTTAGATGTTTTTCAAAAGTTTTCTTCTTCTCATTTTCCATTGGGAAATAAAATAAAGCTATTATTCTTTTTAAAGTTGTTATTTTGGCTAGACTTTTCTTTTCGCTGTAAGATATCTTTGCAAATAGAGGTTCCTTACATTGATGGTTCTTCAACATATGGTCCCTAGTTTAGTTATTTGTCCCCATTTATTTTTATGTCGACAATAAAAGAAATACATTACCTTTATCAAACAAAAATTTATGTGTAATAATTAGGGTTAAGCATTTTGGGTTTGGTAACCCAAATCTTTCTGCCTGATCCAAATTTATGGATAATAGTTGTATTGGGTAATGATATTTTGAATGAATATGGATCGTATAAAAATCATGTTTAAGGTATTTATTCATATATTCCATTTATTATTTTAATATAACTAGAACTTTTTTAAAAAAATATAAAACTTAACAATAGTAGTTATTATGAGATAATAGAGATCCAAATTAAAAGGTGAAGATTCCATAATAACACTAAAATCATGAAGATATGTTAATATTTTATATTAGAACATTTATCTTTATTTCTAAATATATTATTTAGATTTAATTCTATCTTGATTGAAAAATTAGATTTACTTATTGTTCTATGAATATCATTGTACCTTGTATCTTATTTTTTATGAGAGTCTAGTATCAGTGCTGGTCCAGATCTAAATAGCGCATAAAGCATAGTTTAAATTTTATGCCTCAAATAAAGCTAAACTAAATGTACTCAACTACGGTACCAAAATGTTTCTAATACATTTGATGCCCTACCATTTATAAATTTTGGCGCCTAAAACTCTTGCTTTACAAGCTTTAGCCCAGGGCCACCTCTGTCTACTATAATTCTTTCTAAACACGTTTGTGTTCTTTACTCTCATCAATCTTATCAGCAGTAAAATGATTTATTTTCACTTAAATGTAATTAGAAATTTAAAAATACTAGTTTCGAAACTCTTCCGTAGATGGTTTATTTCGAGCAAAAAGAATTGAATTATCTTTTTGTAAAAAGTTTTTAAAATTAAAAATTATAATAATCCAGATTTAGAACCACTAAACTTGTATGATCCTAAATCAATACATCAACCTTAACCTACGAGAAACTAAACCAGACCAACTTGGTAGAAGGAAAAAAATATAAGAAATCTAATTTTTGATTGGATCTGAATAAACCATTCAATCTAAACCAAAACTCTACTTAACCTAAACCTAACCCAGAAATAGAGAACATGCCGCCGAGCAAGTCACTCCCAAGATGCAGACCGCCGAAGTGTGAATCTGGTGTCGGAGTGATCCAAAATTGAGCCGATGGTGAATGGAAATGCCACCAACAACCGCATAGGAGGAAGGAGAGATGGAGAAGGGAGCGGATTGGTAATCCCGATGTTGCATGCACATAGGCGAAGGGGAGGCGGTCGGAGGGGAGAGGCCATAGATCTTCCTAGTTGGTATAGCCTTGATCCAGCGACGCGGCTATGCCTCCTACGCAAAGAAGACTCTAAGGCCTTCAACGACACCTTTGGACTCCGACTTCATTCACTGACACCGCCCTTCTTGCCACACGCCTCTAACCTAGGCGAAACTTCACCCAGCCGTCATGAAACTGTTGAGTCCGAAAATTCAAGGGAATAACTGAAGATAATGTGAAAGTGAAGCTTGGA
>OVBE01010468.1:0-14992 GCA_900406425.1 Iberis pinnata
TATATATATATATATATATATATATATATATTTATATTGTAAAAGAGTAATAAATCTGTTTAAGATCTAGTCACATCATCACTATCTACATAAATTAACTAGTTTTATCTCTTAAGCCACCTATTCATACTTTGTCCATTCATTTTATCTCTTCTTTCCTTTTGAGAAACAAATAATTTCATGCCAAGGGATACTTGACTTCAATATACGTTCTAATTTTTTAATTTAAGTGAATTTGCAATTAGCGTCTTAAAATTCAAAGTGAAATANACAGAAATTTAATGGTCCAAAAATATTTACATGTTCTGAGTAAAAAGATTTATGTATAAACGAATATATACATGGTTGTTAAATTGGATATGACTAAAGTCCATCATCTTACATACTGATTAATATTGGCTCGGGCATGTCTACCATCATCACATCTACTATATGTGTGGCTAACAAAATTTTCTTTTGAAGGCGATTGCAGCCTAGTGTTATGGCTCTTGTGGGATCTTTTCCTAATTGAAGGACTTATATTCAGTGCATAAACTACGATAAAAATTATTTTAAAGAAATAAGAACCTCTAGATGACCGAATAATCTTGGAACAAATCTCAGGTATCACACTAGATGGGGAGCATGGAACAAATCTGATGTATCAAAGAAGTTTTGAAGAATTGGTTTCAAGTCCCTCGATGAATTAAACCAAATCTTGCTTGTTAAGGAAATTTTAAGGTTATATCAAGAACATGATAGCCTTTTCTCTCAAATTCTAAAAGCAAGATATTTCAAAATTCTACTATCTTTCGAGCCACCTAAATTACTTCAGACTTTTAATGATTAAAGAAGCATTTGTGGATGCAAAATCTCTCATTGTACAAGGATTGTTGATGAAAATGAATTATGGGTGTGGAGAGTGCGATAATTGAATTTTGGGCGTGGACCTTTATCTGTCCACACGTACCAGATCGATGACAAATCTAGATTTAAGAGTTTCAACTCTTATTTCGAAATTTTCACCAACTGAACCTAACATTAGTATGAGAGATTATACCTAAAGAATATTCCATTGCTTTTTAGTATTAATCCATCTAGATTCGTACCAGATGTCTTCTACAAGTATTATTCAAAATCATAAATACATAATTAATTTGAATATTATAAGTTAAAGAAAAAATTTAAAAATATGAATGAAGTGTCTCTTAAACATTAACTAAAAGCCTTAAATTTATAGACCTATGGGCAGCCATGGTGAATAAAGAAATCATCCAATGTTAATTTAGGAAAATTTGGCTTTTTTCCTCTTTTTGCGAGTTACAAACTAATTGACCCACGTTTTTTATTTGTCCATATTCATCCAAAAATTTTCACTTGTTTCTTATGGCCGACCCACAAATAATATGAAGTCTATGGGTTACAGAACAATTAATCTAGGTTCTTCTCCTAAATTTATCCTATTTTCTTTTCTTATTTATCGTGGTTTGACCTTAAGTCTATACATATGAGAGTTATTATATGCGAAAAAGTAGTTGACTTGAATGCATAAATTTACAATGTCAAGAAAAAAATGATAAATTATAAAACTTGTAGTAATTTTTGCATTTTATTAGAAATTTAAGTATCCAAGTGTATTAATTAACACAATATAAACTTTATTAATTGATTAATATGTTACAAATTAAAATTCCATTATCTCAATCAATGTTAATTTGTTTTGTTGATTTATGTTTTTCATCAAAAATAAAAATATATGACGTATATATGGTCCATGGCAAAAAGGTGTTGTAAATGTGTATGAAAATTTACAATATATATAGCATTAATTAAGAAGGTGTAAATGTTGTAAAAAAAATTAATAAGCTGTAAATTTTTCACCAAGTATATACTTCTCTAGGAGAAACAAAAAAACCGAGTCTAGGTTGTGTTCGTCCTCAGCTATTATCTCGCCAACTCTTCTCTTACACCCGTCTTCAGTTTCTGACGCCTGCGGTGCTTAATGAGTTGCCAGACGCGTTATAATTTTTCTTTTTTGCCTACCATTTTATTTGTGAACTTTTGTCTTCTATTTTTGAGAGGTGATAGAATATCACTACAAGAAACATGTGAATTACTGACTGTCATATTAATGAACATTTTTCCGTTAGAAATAACTGACAGTTTGATCCATCACAAGTTCGTTAATAGTCTGGTAGTAATTTTTCCTGGCATAAACTACCTTCAGTTATGGATTCTATAAAACTAAGAACACTCACTCTCCATTTCACAAACTTATACACATTCATAGAAAATGTCTAGTACTTATTTTCGATCATGGATGAATGTGAAAGGATGAATCAAGACACAAATATTTTGAACGATGAATATGCACGTGGTGTTTGCGAATTCATGGAGTTAGCATGTCGGTAACCTCGGGCACAAAATAGTGGTAAGTTAATATTTCCATGTTCTTTATGTCGGAATTCTCATAAATAAGGATAGATATAGTATGGAATCACTTGTATTTCAGTGGTTTTATGCTGACTTTTAAGATTTGGTATTTACATGGAGAAAGACTTGATGTTGTTCGTAGTAGTACTTGAGAACCATATGCCGATAGGAAATAAAAATCTAGAACGAAATTAGATTTTGGGGCTGGTATAGTTCAAATGGTTAATGACATTTATAGGAAAATATAGAGTATGCACAAGTTGTTGAAGAAAGCTCTAATGAAGAACCTAATTTAGAAGCACAACATTTTTGTTATGTTAGACACAACGTATCATCCATTATATGGATGATGTAGAGATGGTCATTTGCTTTTATCAGCTGCAAGTACGTTGATGGGGATAAAGACATACTATAATTTGCTTAAGGATTGTGTTGATGTAATAGCCAATATTGTAAGGAAAATCTTGTCAAAGGATTACATTTCTCCGGGTTCATATTACAAGATCCAAAAACTTTTTTTGGGGCTTGGATTGTCGTATTAGATTATAGACGTGTGCATCGACAATTTTATGATATATTGGAGATGTGATTGGACAAACTGTTGATTTTGTTGCAAACCAATGTATAAGGATAGAGGCAGTAGAGTTTCAGGGACTTACAAAAGTGTGTGGTATTTTCCACTAAGAGATAGGCTAAAGAGGTTGTACCAATATGAGAGAACAATTGCGGGAATGAGATGGCATGCTAAACGTAGATTTGATTGAGAGATTACATATCCTTCTGATGCAGATCTTGGCGTCATTTTCAGTCTACATATCCAGATTTGACATACGAGAAACAAAAACTTTATCTTGGATTAAGTACAATTGAATTCAACTCTTTCGGGAAGCATGGTAGACCATATTCTCTATGGCCAGTCATCGTGACACCTTTCAAATTTCTGTCATATTTGTGCATGAGATAACATTTTATATTTCTCTCTGCTCTTGTATCTGGCCCAAATCATCCGAGACGAGCGGTTGATGTGTTTCTGCATCCATTGATAGCCAAGTTGAAAACATTATGAAAGCATGGGGAGGAAGTTTATGATGTATTGTTACAACAAAATTTTAAGATGCGTGAAGTTATTATGTGAACTACAAGCGATATTCCAGGGTATGGTATGCTATCTGGATAGAAAACACACAAAAACTAGTATGTCCATATTGTAACGATAACACCGACTCATTCAAACTGAAGAATGCAAAAAACACATGTTGGCTTGATTGTCACCGAATATTTTTTTCCCCCGGATGATCCATATCATCGATCTTCTTATTCACTAACAAGAGATGCCCTGATGGTCCAGCACCTGAATTAGCTGACATGTATCTATTAAACCAAATATGAGATTTTGGTGTTCAAAGGACCGTTGATGCTAATGTTTGTGGGAATGGACATGTCAATGTTGAAGGTTCAGGAGAATTTCATAATTGACTCAAGAAAAGCATATTTTTGTTTTCTCTTATTGGAAAGATCATTTGTTGAGGCATAATCTAGATATCATGCATACTGAGAAGAACTTTATTTAAAACATAATGACCAAAGACAATTTGAAGTCTAGATTAGTCTTACCGAACATTTGTTCTCATCCTTAGCTTCACCTCACCGACAATGGAAGGTGTCCAATGCCTGCATTCAAATTACTTTAGAATAAAAAGGATGAATACTTCAACTGGATTATCTATAGTGTTAAATTGCCCAATGGATACTCATCTAATCTTTGGAATTGTATTGATATCAAAGAAAGAAAGTTCATTGGAATGAAGAGCCATGATTATCATGTAGTGATGCAGCGCCTTCTCCCATTTGCATTTGCTCATCTCCTTCCAAAATATGTGCCCGAAGTCATTGCAAGTATTAAGTCATTTATGTACCAATAACATTATATGTTTCAATTATTGATTACTTATATGGTTCTTTTCCATTTACAACGGTTCGCTTTCTTTTGTGACTTTGGCCGAAGGACACTTACCTTGGCGGTATTACCACATCACATGAGAATATACCGATGATCCTTTGCAATTTAGAGAAGATTTTCCCAACGTGATTCTTTGATGTTAAGGAACATCTATCAACTCACATTCCTCGTGAAGCATCACTAGGTGGACCAGTTCAGTATCGATGGATTACCCCTTCGAGAGGTACATATTCCACTTGAAGAAGAAGGTCAAAAATATTAGCAAACTTCAAGGTTCTATTTTGGCACAAAGCATCAATGAAGAGACTGTAACCAATCAGCATGCCTGCAGATCTGTCAATAAAACCATAAGAAACAAGTTCGTCAGAAAATCCATCATTTTTCTAACATATTGTTTTATGGATCCCAAAATTTTGTCGTGTTTCCTATTCACAAAATTTTGGAAACATGCATAAATTTACTCTATTTTTTCCGATGGATTACTGACAAAATATTATGTCAGTAATATCAAGTACATACACGAAAAATAAACTCTTCTTCTTCACTTTTCCGCGAAAAAAAAAACGCTCAAATATCTCCCAAATCTCATTCACACCGATCAATGGCCAAACCTTTGTAAGTTTTAGTTATATTTGGTAGATTTAGGGTGATTGATGTTTTTAGGATGAATTTGACTGATTAGTTTAGGATTTGTCTTAGATTAAGGTTTTGGAAAGTTTATTGATTTTGATGAATTTAGGATTGTTTAAATGAGTTGTTTGGTTTGTGTTGATTGTTCAATTGGTGGGCATTGACGATTTGATGAGATGATTTGACATCCTTAGATTTTGAAAATTTTCTGATTTTTGGATGTTTAGGGTTTTGAAATTGTTTTTGATTTTTAATGTTTTAGGTTTTATAAATTTGATAATTTTAGATGTTTGATGATAGGTCTGGGCATATTTCGAAAAACCAGAAACCTTACCCGAACTCGAACCGAAAAAATCTAAATCTAACCCGAAACATAAATCTCAATTACCCGATTGGGTTTTATTTTAATGAGTTTCGGGTACCCGATCCTAGCCGGAACCGACCCGAAAACCGAACAGGTACCCAAAGACCCGAGAACCCACTTAGTTTTATAAATTTCTATTCTTATGATCTATCACCAACTCTTATTTAACGTTTTTAGTTTCTCATTGTTTGCTATAGCTCCTTCGTTCAATTTATGAAGAAGATATTTAAGTCATAAATAACATTTGCATAGCGTAATATAAGGAATGGTGCCGAATAACAAATTTGTTGATGCAATATTTTTCCTCTCTAAGTCGACCATTGATTCTTGAACATTGTTCCATTGTTGTGTTCCACTTCTCAAATTCCCCAGGTGAAATCAATTGTGGCTCAAGAGGGTTAGTACCAATTAAAAAATATCAAATTAGATAAATCAAATCAAAGTGATTACCATTAGAGAAGCATTGTCTGCATTATCTTCAATTTCAAGGCATTGGTTTCTGAAGATGATCCTTTATTGATTTGGGTCTACTCGGGTCCAAAATACCCATAATAATTAGAAGCAAAATTTTTTTTGGGTATTTTACGTTTCTTAGTTTAGTGACCCTAACCAAACCGGACACGACAATACCCGACATGAAATCGAACAAAAAAATTTTCGGTTCTTAAATGGGTCCTAAACTAGAAAACCCGAAAACCCGGACCCGATCAGTTCTTACCGAACAAATACATGTGGTTAGTGTAAGTCCTCGCCTCCCGTCGTATTTAGATAATTCAATAATGCATTGCAATTCATATTCGATATGTTCATAAGCCCCTAAGACAATACTCCCGCAAGCAAAGGCACTTATTCATCTAGATTAGATCAGAATTCTAAACCAAATCCCTTTGAGTTTATAATTATATGATCAATGAACTAGTTAGCTACTCTAATTCATGTATTAAGAATAAATCTATATTGAGAACCTAACATATTTCAAAACATTCAATTAAACCCTAACAATTAACCTTGTTTCTTCTGGGAAAACCCTAAAACCTAACAAACAGACTACTCAGACATGCTTGCAAGAACATAAATCATAGATTGAGTAAACATTGTATAATTCAAAAGCCAAATTATATATAAAGAAGTCAGAGTTCAGAAATCCTCTCAAATACAGATGTAGATCTCTTTTCTCTGAAAAACTCTCTAATGTCTTCACCGATAAAAACTTCTTGTTAAAATAAAAATAAGTCAAAAGGCCTTTTACAGTATGAAAATAAAAGAAAATAAATTCTAAATAATTAAAAACTAATGATAGATCTTGAGGTTAAATGCGTCTTTTAGCTTGATTTTCCTTCAGTTCGACGTGAGGGATCAATCGATCCATAGACGGATCGATCGATTTGGGCTTCAAAGGGATCAATCGATCTGGGTTTCAAAGGGATCGATCGATCCGTGATGGATGGATCGATATCAAATTACGTAATCCTTGAAGTGATTTGGATTGATAGATCTATACTTGTCCAAGACTTCGATCGACCATTCTTCATTCCAAATCGATCCCTCCATGTCCATTTCGTTCATTTTCACTTGAATTCCTCCAGAAATTGTCCTTTTTTGCTCTAGAGCGTCCCAAACACCGAAAATCCTTAAACGGTACTAAAAACACAAAGAAAACACTCGGATAACGCTAAATAGTAGGTATAAATACCCACTAAAAGGCGTTAAAACTGAGTGATATCAACTCTCCCATACTTAAACACAAATTGGCGAAGGTGTCTACAAGAGACGCTACGTCCAAACAAAAATCAAAAAAGAAAAATCACCAAAACAACCAGTACGTCCATCATGAAGGAGAGGACCTTCAGGGAGAGCACAGCTATGCTATAAACCAGTCGTTCGAAAGAGGGACAACATTAGGAAACATCTAGACCCAAAACACCTCTTACAACAAGAATTTTTTTTGCAAATTCCACCAAATGAAGGGTGACACGACAACAAACTGCAAAGTCCTTGAAGCGAGATTAATGGCGAAACTGTTCGCTGGTCAAATGTCCAAAATATCCAGCATAAATGATCTCCATAGAGAGGCAAATCGGACCACCAAGGCCAAAATAGGCGCCGCTAGAAAACAATGTTCCCCAAGGTCCCCGAACGGAAGAAAAACACGGAAGAGAGCCTGAGGTTAAAACCGGCAATATCAATATTTGCCGAGTAAACATGATAATCGGAGGATCAAAATACTGTCAAGATAGCATTTCCTTCGATTGGAGACCCTCCTCTATCAAATAACGGCCTGTCACAATATCGTAAGGACTTAGCTGATACACCCATGAGAACAAAATTGTATAAACAAATACTAACCCCCATATATAGGCGCAAAGCCTCAACGCACGGTCTCGACCTCACGGCCCTCTCCAGGACAAGAGGTTGAACTGGCGAACCACCCAAAAAATCAAAGAAACCAAGTTCAAACAAGAGCAACATAACCTAAAACAAGTCTCCAATACCGTTTAAGAACACCCCAGGAGACGACCATTCCCCGACATGAACGGAAGCAGCGATGCCCTCATCTCGCAGGGACCTCTCCTTTTCTCTCTCAAAAGGCAGCTCAGACTAAACAAAATTCTCCATTTTCGGCTGCTCCTCCTCGATAACTTTAACAGCTTCAAGACGAATACAAGCGTTATGATAAGAAACCACGATCCATACTCACTACAGTGAGAAATGTCCCCAATGAACCGACCACCTCGAAGAAGATCCCTGACGACGCACATATCCTCAGGATATGGGAGGATGGGATTAGAAACTGCATAAGAACAAAAAAATAGGCGCTAGACTTCAGCAACAAGAAGCGAAAATTCAAGTACCTGGTCACGATACAAACTTTTAACAGTTTATTAAGTTGTTTAATTATTTTTCACATTTGAGTTGTTTAATTTCAAAATCGTAAACCTTAACACTATACCCTAAAATGATATAAACCCTTTCACCTTATAATTAATATATAAGTTATATCCATTTTAATATATGAACTTATAGGAATAACATTTGAATATTGGTTTGAATAAGCATATCATATTTATCCTATAATTAACTTTAAATTTTGTAATTGTATTTTGTTGACTATTTTTTGTTAAAACTCATTTGAAAAAGTAATATAAAAATTGGGCAATGAAAAACTGAGATGGAGATAGTAAACGAGATGCAACATACACCGTTGGATATTTTTAGACAACTTAATTCATTCAATCTAAGCCGTTGTTTCCTTTCGAGATGCTTATGTCGGGAAACTAAAAATTTCGCAAAAATATTTTTAGTTCTAAACCCAATCTTTCATCTCCATCTTCTTAATTCTAAACCTAATCTGCAATAATCATTACATATTTCTCATATGGAGAAGTCGTGGATTTGGCTGCAAAGGTATCATGTACATAGATCTCTGAAGAAAAACTTTCATTCGCGGAATTGAAATAGTTATTCTAACTTTTTTTGCCATTTAACATGTAGGACTAGTCCCGAGTACTCGGAAGGAGCAACCAATTTAGTAAACTCGTCAGCAAGAAGATTGGGTATGTAGAGATTAGCAAAATTTATGGCATCAAAAATGAGAAAAAATAGTTGATCATCTTGTAATTTGGGGTATGAATACGAAGTTTCATACTATTGATTCTGAAACTGAGGCATTTGATTTGTTGAAGACAAATGATGATGAACCAGTACAAGAATCTGAGTTCATCAGGAAAAAATTAAAAGAAGCCGAAACTCCATTGTACCAAATGACGATGAACTGGCCCATCAGCCAGCTTAGGTGAATATGTTTCTTTTGATTACCTTGTTGCAAGATTTTTAATCTTTCGGTTTCATAACATCTTATTACCTTTTCTGTATTCATTTCAGTTTTACTTTAGACGAAAACATCAAGAAGACTGTTATACAGTATTTCACTTAGAAATATAACTATAAAGTGAAATATCCATCACTACCTGCCATCCAATCAGGGAGCGACTCAAAGCCTCCTTACTTGCCCATGGAAGTATAGTTCTCATTCTGACATTTTACTCACATGAATATTATGTGGTATTATTAAAGATCTTTGCTTATTTTTGGTGTTTGTAGGTCTGTCGAATAGCTAATATACCAAAAGTCTCAATGAAAGGCAAGTGACTGTGATGCTTAGAGCCACCTGCCAATGGCCTCCAGTTAGGCAAGAATAGTGAATTTAACAATATCGAGCTTGTAAGCCGGGACTTTAGGATGAATGTGACTGGTCAGCTAGCTTCAATTCAGGTAGAATACGCCCGTCTCCTATGATGATTTTCTCGCTTTTATCTTTTCATTGCTTTTATTTATTTAAATAAATTTTTATTTATTGATCCTGCTGAACATATGTCTTTTTATGTATTGAAATACGATGTAGGTTTTCTACTCTGGGGAAGATGATTCTTCAAATTGGTATGTTGTAATGAGAGCTATCCAAGAAATAGATGATGGAGAAAGTGAAGATGCTGATGTTTGGTAGTAGATTGAAATAGTCTTGGTGATGTTTGATAGGTTTTATGGTTTTTATTGGTTGATTCTTTACATTATGTAAATACTACTCTTTTGTAAACATGGAAATGTTTTATGGATATAATAAAATTATTTAATTTTTATTTGACAAACAAATCAAAAATATATTATAATTACAAAATAAAATCAATTATATAATTATAATAATATTAATTGTAGGGTGCACACCATAAATAATAATAATATTAATTGTCGGATGACCCAAAAAAAGAATTAATATTAATTTTCGGGTAATTACAACATAATAATAGCAAAAAAACTAAAACTACTATTAAAAACCTTTAATAAAAAAATATACGGCACTATTTTAAAAATAAACAATTGCATCTTCAACAACATTATCGTAACTTTGATAATTATAACATACATTAAATCCGCTATCTAAAGTATCCGACCTATAATGACGGGCGTTGTCAGAGTGTTTAATTAACCGCTATGCTATCGTACGATAGCGTTTTTCGACCGCTAAGAAAAGGCATAATTTTTGCCTAGTAACGGAAATTGACAGTGCGAATTTCAGTTCCCACAGTAAGCTAACCAAGATTGAAGAGGTTTCAGCAGGAAGAGTTACGTTTGGTGATTGTGCTAAGGGAAAAATTAGAGGAAAATGAATCATTGGTGGAAATGACCAACCTGAACTTGCTAAATTTTATCTTGTAAATGGGCTTAAGGTTAATTTAATCAGTATCAACCAGCTGTGTAATGAGGGGCTTGAAATCACATTCACAAAGACAAGATGCAAAATTGTGAATGAATAAGGTGTAATCAAATTGGAAGGCATGAGATCACGTAACAACTGTTATGTTTTGTCAAAATCAGAGAATTATAAACTAATATTCAACACCACGAACACCACAACAGAATGGAGTTGTGGAAATGAAGAATAGGACATTACAAGAGATGACCAGAGCAATGCTTCATGAAAATCAGGTTGCCAAACACTTATGGGCTGGAGCCATCAACATTGCTTCATACATAATCACCTGGGTGTATATTCGAAAAGGGTCAAACAAAACACCATATGAAATGTGGAAAGGCAAACCAACAAGTCTGGGGTATTTCACATTTTCGGATGTGTTTGTTACATACTGAATGATAAGGCTAATCTGGGTAAATTTGATTCTCAGAGTGATGAATGATTTTTCTTGGATATTCACAAACGAGTATAGCTTATCATGTGTTTAATAAACACACAAATATGGTTCAAGAGACAATGAATGTAGCGTTTGATGACAATTCAACTTCTCGTATAATTGTACTTCAAATTCAAGGATGTAACTGAAAATCAGGGTGTTTTTTCCACTCAAGAGTGAAACAATGATGCCTATATCAGATTCAACACCTATCACTAAGTTTCATCAGAATCACTCCAAACACGATGTTATATGTGAGATTTAGGGTTAAGAATCACCAGAGGTAAACATATTGATTTCAAACAATTAGTAACTAGAGAATCTTCTGAATCAATCATGTTCTCGGCGTTCGACTATGTGATTGAACCAAAGAATCATTAAGAGGCACTAGTAGATGATTTTTGGATTTTTACAATGCAAGAAGAATTGAACCAATTCAAGAGAATTGATGTTTGAGATTTGGTACCAAGACCTGAAGATATAAATGTGGTTGGTACTAAATGGAGATTACCTTAGTGCCTAAGCTGTTTTATCTTAGATCCCTTCTGTTTCACTTGTACGTAATGCTGATTGTACTTCTACCCGTAAGGGACTCGAGGACCCGCCGTTAGGCCCTTCAACACCGGAAGGTTAGTCATTGAAGGTGACCAGACCAAAGTGGCTTTAGAGATTCGTTTCCTCTTCTCTGTTAATAGATGTTGGGAAACTTGTTGACTAGAGTAGTAGTTGTTAATGCCTGCTAGGTAGTCACCATCTATAACGGCAGTTGAGTATGTGATTGCTTTGCTTGAGATTGGTTGCCAAGGAATTGGAATTGGTGTATGTAGTTACTGTCTAGGGGTTAGCTCATTGTTTGAGGTATGTTAGGTGCTTAGGTAACCCAGGATAGATCCTTAGTCAATTACCCTATGTCCTCAAGAACTGCTTTACCTTGCTTGAACCTTTCACCCTTTCTTGCTTTTACTCAGTTTTGCATTTAAGTGTTTTATGCTTCTTTTTGTCTTTATGCTTTTTATGTTCATTTGCATTTAGGATTTTTTTTAGCAACAAATCCTTTTAACACTTAGCTTGACTTTAAAGCATCCAGTACATCCACATTGCTTAGTACATTCCCATTATGGATTGACAAACCCATCTATACTACAACGATGGGTGATTGATACCCAATAGGCTTAAAAATCCTATTATCAGTTGCTCACTGATACTCTCAAATTGAAGGAGTTGACTTTGATGAGACAATTTCTCATGTTGGTCGTCTTAAGTCAATCATGTTTCTGTTTGGGATGGCGTGTACTCATAAATTCAAATTGCATCAGATGTATGTAAAAATGCATTCATAAATGGAGTAATACATGAAGAAGTGTATGTAGAACAACCTAAAGGATTTGAAGATCCACAACATTCTGATTATGTGTTCAAGCTCAGGAAAGCGTAATATTGATTGAAATAGGCACCTCGAGCATAGTATTTAAGGGTTTAAGAGTGTTCAGAGAACTTTAACACTTAGATCTTTATTTTTTGCTAGTCTAACATTTTTGCTTTTATAATCAGAAGGCCGATTGGATAAGTGTTCTTTATTTCTTGTGAGAATTACCATTGTGGGTAATTCAGTCTAGAAGTAAGGTTTTATTAAACTTATAGATGACAATCTAAAGTGTGTTAAGATTGTGTCAAACATGTTTGGGTTGAATCTGTGTAGAAAGAAGAATAAAATAAAGTTTATTACTGAAATTTGTTTTCCGTTAATCTGTTTTTCGTTAATTGTTAACAAATTATATTCTTGAATCTGTATATGACTTTTTGAATCAGTTGTTATATGATTTTTGTTAATCTGTAAGTTGGCATTTGGTTTCAGGGTTATCGGGAATAATTTATGTAATTATAAGGTTTAAAGTGTTGTGCTTCGATGTCTAGTTTAAAATTGTTAGAAAATTATATTCTTGAAAGTTTTTATATGACTTTATTAAATCAAAAAGGTTAAAAATTTGAATAAATTATCTTTTAAACATTAACTAAGAGCCTCAAATTTATAGGCCTATGGGAGCCAAGGTGGATAAGGAAATCATCCAAGGTAAATTTAGGAAATTTCGGTTTTTTTTCTTTTTCTGCGGATTACAAATCGATTGATCCACGTTTTTAATTTGTTCATATTCATCCCAGTTTTTCCCCTTATTTCTTATGGCCAACCCTCGAATAAGGAAAAAATCTTTTGTTTTTTCCTTTTTTTCATGGTCGCATAACTATTAATCTAGATTCTTTTGTAAAATTATTCCTATTTTCTTTTCGTATTCTCCATGGTTTGAACTTAAGTCTGTAAATATGACAGTTATTATATGCAAAAAATAGTTGATGCATAAATTAACGGTGTGAAGGCAAAATAATATATTATAATATTTATGGTAATTTTTGCATTTTATTATCAATTTAAGTAAACAAGTGTATTAACTAACACAATATTAAACATTGGATATCATTTCAATATATTTGTATCAACTCCGTGCCAAAAACTATTTCAGCTTTCTTTATTGATTAACTTTTTTCTAATTTCAAATTCCATTATTTCAATCAATGTTAATTTGTTTTATTGATTTATGTTTTTCATCAAATATATATGGTCCATAGCAAAAAGGTATTGCAAATGTGTAAAACCTTCTACGGCATATATATTATTAATGTGTGGTGACCCCGAACATAATGTAAATTAAAGTATTAACGTCTAATGTAAATTAGATCTTTAGTGAGGATTTAGGATGTTAATAATTCATTTTTAGTAATTTTTAGATTATAGATTTGGATTTAAATTTGAAATCTTCAAACAAGTTTGATGAGATTATATGTTTGAAGTTTTATAATTCTGATATATTTTAAAAATTATATAATTATAATATAACTTTAATTGAACAAATGTAATATTAACTAGTTTAAAAAATATATAATTTTAATATTTATATTAATTAAACATAACCGTAATCTCATTGGTTACGATCTATATAGATCACATGTGATACAGGAGCGTCATCTTCAGCTCCTCAGCCTCCATTTACTCATGATACTCATGTGCCTAGCTCTCATGCCTTGGGGCAGACCTTCCACAACATTTTACATTAGAGTAGCTTCTAGTTCAACCTGCATGTGAGAGGTTGCAGATTTTAGATCCATCGGGATTATGTGCGACGACTTGGTTTCTCCAGATGGATAACTGTATCAGTCAATGCATCACGAAAATGATGCAAAATCTTCTAAACAAGTTGTATCCAAAATTCAAGAACATGTCACCTAAGGATCTCAAGAGACTTGGTTCCATTATTTTACATTTTTAATAGTTAAATTTAACAACAAAATTTAAATATATAGTTGCAAAATTTAAAATTTTAATCATATAGAAAGAATTCAACTTTCATCCTTCTATTACCGGTCTAGTGCGGAGTGAGATCAAGAGGAAAACGTGCATGATATATAGCACCCACATGCACACGTGAAAGACTACTTGGTTGACAGAAGGATAAAAAGGTGACAATATGCCCGATGTAGTCTTCAAGGGCTTTGAAGATTTTTGAGATTTATCATCTAACAAGAAGAAGAACTAGTACAGCTACCGTGAGGGTATAAGGATATCGACTACGAACTCGGGTGTCAAGAGTACGGTCACTCGGGTGCTGAGATGGTATGACTACGCTTGTAATGTAGTAAATTTTTTATTTCAAACCAAATTCAGATCTACTTATACTTTTATCATTAAACAGTTTCGTCGGACTAGTGAGAGGCCGAGGTCCATTGAGCTTATCAAGGATCTAAACACGAACAAGAAGACCAGAAAATTTCAGGATTCGTTAGCTCCCGAGATGATCGAGACGTTTCGAAGAGATTCGAGCTTCTCAGTAAACCAGATGATGGTGACCTCCCGGTGGAGACGCAATACAAGATAGTTGCTAAGGTAAG
>OVBE01010469.1:0-14990 GCA_900406425.1 Iberis pinnata
TGGAAGAGCTGGAGAGCTGAATGAAGTTTCATCTTTAGTGGTGTTTTTGTGTTTACCTGCAGCTTCTTATATAACAGGTCAAATCATTTGTGTTGATGGAGGCCTCACGATCAATGGTTTCTCTTATCAACCAAAAGCTTGAGAATAGCTTTGTACTGTGTTTTCTTGTAATTGTCTTAAGCTTCAATGTTCTCTCCCTGATATAAATTTCTCGACTAAAACCTTTCAAAACTTTTAGAGTATTAAATTATTCGATTTAAACCAAGAGATGATGGTCTAATAGTTTTCATTTGGTTGAGGAGTCATTATGTTTGTCTATACCACATATCTATTCTCACCAAATGCAAAACTGCTAAATCATTTTTATTGCCCAGTCGACCTATTAGAAAATCCGATGAGTGGACTATTCGGCAGTTTCATTTACAAGGTGAAGAGATCAAGGGTTTCGGCCCCCAAATTTTCCTGATTAATATTTTTTTAAAAACATTATCTGCTTTACATGTATATCATCATTAAATTCATAGCTTTTATAAAATTTATATTTATGTATCAAGATCAATAATGAGTGATGTTACAGTGAAAATAATAAGTGAGTATTATTCAATCATTGATTTTGAATCCAATCTTTCAGATTTAAAATCATCAAAATTTAAATGTTTGTTAGATTTATTTGCGAAGATTTTTAAATATATATAGGATTCATTTGAAAAGATTTTATAAATCTCTGCAATCTACCTTGGATTTTAAATTCATATATTTGTTAATATAACTCCACCATAAGTCATTTCAAATCCATTTAAATATAATGATTTAAAAAATCCTTTATAGTTTGAATAACACTGGATATTAAAATCTGATTTAAAATCCTTCATCAAATAACACTAGATATCAAACTCTATTAATGAATGAAATTCAGATACTAGAACACTAGATCTTAAAATAGAAATTAAAATCAACTATTGAATAACACCAAATTATAATCAAAAGGAGATGATTTAAAATCAATGATTGAATAACACCTCCTAGGTTTTCAAATTTTGGCAGTAAAATTTAGTTAACGTACTCAAATACAAGAGACTTAGCTAGGATTGGCTCTAAAGACGAATATATAATTTATTTATAGTATAATTTCTTGTTTTTTGTGCATGATTTGTTTGATTATTTAGTTGTTAATTTAAGGCAATTACACTCTAGTGTACCTACTACTAAAATATTATCTTTTGGGTGACTTAGTGCGTTTGGTAGACTTTCACTCTCAACAAATACCATTTTGGCCTTAAAAGGGAGAGAAAATAGTGGTATTCATTTGTGTTCGTAAATATGCAAGAGAAAAAATAATGTTTTTATTTTTCATCCTCAATCTTTAAAATTTATTAGTTGATAATATATATATATATATATATATAATTTTAAAATAAAATTATACCAAAAATTATACTTTGTACTCTATAAACAGACAATTGTTTTCTTATATGGCTACTGAACAAAACACAAGTTTCAAGATGTCTATATACACGATGTTTTGGGTACATGATGATAATTATTCGGAGTACACAATGATTTTTTAGTCCGTGTACAACATCGTGTATCATTCATCATGTGTATAGTGTCATGTACACTATGCTTGTGTGTACAGCCTCACATATCATGTTAATTACGTACACAATGTTATGTACATAATGCTCATGTACACCATGTTAATTATCAGATGTACACAATGATGATGTAGTCTATGTACAATATCGTGTATCATGCAATATGTGTATAGAATCACGTACATAATGATGTGTACATGATGTTTTTGCACATCATGTTAATTATTAGATGTACACAATGATAATGCAGTATATGTATAACGTCGTGTACAAGATGTTCGTCTACACAATGAACATGTAGTTGTGTATCATGCAACATGTGTATAGCATTACGTACACAATGATGTGTACATGATGCTTGTGTACATCATGCTAATTATTAAATGTACACAATGATAATCCAGTCTATGTACAACGTGGTGTACAAGATGTTCGTCTACACAATGATCATGTAGTCTGTGTACAATGAAGACAATACAATATGTGTACACTTGTACACAATATCATGACGCCATATATTGTGTACACAAAATACTAAAACGATGTTTAAACATTAAGAGAAGAGTTTTATTGAAGAATAATATAAAAATTAAAAAATTATTTCTTTTTCCTGTGTCCAAATTAAACAAAACAAATGTCTATTTATAGAGTATAAAAGGTTAAGAATTTTGGTTTTTTATAAATTTTTTTTTAATATATATACTATCAACTAATTGGTTTTAAAAAGATTGAAGGTAAAAAAAACAAATGTGAAAATATGACATATGTTATGAGAGAAAAAAATTGTATAGTGTAATTATATAGAAAATTAAAGGTATAACGGAGAAAAAAGTTCTCACTTTCATCACTAAATTGCACCAATAGCATTAAGTCACTCAAAATAAAAATACTTCTCCAAAAAGCAGGTCCAGCCTTGAGTCCAAGCAAGTCAAACTTGGGCTTACATCCATTATATTAGTATTATATTTTCGGTCCTTCATGGCAGAACATTTCCTTTAGGATAATGGTTGAAGATTTTAATGTTATTGAACAAGTCAAAAGTTTGAATCTTAGGAGATACAATGCTTGAACTTTTTTAATATATAAAATGTGCTAACCCAATTTCTTTTATAAACTTGCGGCCCAACAAATGGTAGAATGTATACTTTCATAAAATTTACCCATACTTTAATCTTACAAACAAATAGTTTGCATGGTAGCCCAGCTTTGGTGTTCCCCGGATAATGAGTAATAACAACAAAAATAATATAAAAGAGTACTAGCAACAAAAACAACAACTAAAAAACCGTCAATTCCTCCAATTTTCACATGTTTAAAAAGAAAACAAATAAATGATGGTACTTATTATAACTAAGTACGTTATTTGATGGTTGTTTTTTTGACGAGTTTGAATAACTTTTTTTAATTTAAGGATCTATTTAACATGTTTTTTTTTGTAAAATGTTATTTATGTAGGAATCTAAAATTTTCTAAATGAAGATTTGATGTTTAAAATCTTGATTTAAAGATTTGTTAGAGCATTTATCACAAAATTTATTTGGCATTTTATCTAACTAACCTAATTACTGTTTACTTGTTTTTTTGTCATCGTATCCTAGTGTCTAAGTAGTTCTCTCCCAACTGAGAGCGGCAGGGTTCGAACCCTGGTTGACGCAATAGATGCAGAGGTAAGTACCATTGAGCCACTTCCTCATTTGCAATTGTTATATTATACTTAGTTAAGTTTTTTTAATGGTTCTTTTATATTTTATATTTTTATATTTTAGCTTAAAAATCCTATTTGACTTCAATCATATTTTATAACTACTTCCCAACCAAACCCTAATCCCAAACCGACCCGATATGAACTAAAGAAACAATTACAATAACCAAGATAAACCAATTGAAATTGAAGCACGCAAAACCAAAAAAACAATTACCATCAGAAACCAAAGCTACGTAAACCAACTACTTAGAAACCTTAATCTGGAGATGAGAAACCCGCCGCCAGCCCTAATCTCTGAAGCTGCACTGAGAAACATTTTCGGCGCGGGGTGATAAACAAGAATTTGCAATCTTATCTATGTAAATGTCTTAAGTCTACTTATGTTGATGTAACACTTAAGATTCAATTCATTTCAGGTAATGTTTAACACAATAGTCCTATTAGAATCATGTTTAGTCTAAGCTATTAAGATGTGTTAGTTTTAGGCATTCAAACATACATAAACT
Organism: Iberis pinnata; assembly: GCA_900406425.1. NCBI lineage: Eukaryota > Viridiplantae > Streptophyta > Magnoliopsida > Brassicales > Brassicaceae > Iberis > Iberis pinnata. Next base: position 3,807 of record OVBE01010469.1, read on the forward strand.
AAAAAGTCAATGAAAAGTCAACAACAATTAACAAAAGTCATCAGAAAATTAAACTTGAAATTGACAATAAAAGGCTAAGCAAATAGTATATGTTATTGATTCGGACGATCAAATGATATCATGTGATGTTCAATGCTAACTATTAAGCTAATCCATGGTCTAAGATTCTCATAAATTGACTAATCCATTCTCATAGCACTAATCATTTTCTAATCATGTAATTAGGACAATCTCTTGGATAATTACACAGTTATGAAATATTAAGATCTAATATATTCTAAACCACTAAACTAACTAACAAAAATATATTGGTTAGGCCTCATTAGCATGCAGTAATTGGTTATGGCATTTCATCGAACACCTTTCGGGCACTATTCATCATATAATCTAGATTCAACTGATCAAGTTAAATCTAGCACTAAGATCATCTACTAAGATTTAAGAGTTCCAAATCCTAAACATCACATTCCATCACCTAATCACCCTAATCTACCTAATTATTTGCTTTTAAAAGAACTACTCACTAATCATTGAGAGAACACAAAATCCAAGACTAGAAATGTGTTGAATCATGATTAGAAGTAGATTTCAGAAGAAGATAAACAAGAAAAAGCAATAAATCAAACTCAAATAACCATAAGATTGAAAAGTTTACAAATCGTTCTTAAGAAAAGCAAAAGATAGATCTCTCCAAAATTAGGGTTTACAGCTTATATAGTAATTTTTTAAAAAGGCATTGGGTTAACCCAAAAACAGCTGGGTTAACCCAATTTAAAATGGGTTTAAACGATAAAGAGAAATCAAAGGTTGAATTTTTAGATCGATATCGGTTTGGCCAAATCGGTACGCAAAACCGGTATAAACTTTTGTCGCGTGTACCAGTTTAGCCAAATCGGTACACCATCTCGGTATTAGTCTCTGGCAGTTGTGATTTTAGCATGATGTTTTTATCTGATCGGTACTTGAAACCGGTATCCTTCTTCTTCTCTTGTACCAGTTTGTCTAAACTGATATCTTTCTTCAGAACACTTTCTTCACTTGTACTGGTTCGGAAAAACCGGTACATTAAACCGGTACAGATTGTTTTTTGCTCCTTTTTAATCATTTTAGCTCCTTTGATCCGCACTTTCAGTTCTTCCACTTCTAACACCTGAATAAATGAAATGCAATGCAAATATATGCTAAACTAACCTATATGCAATGCGAATCAACTTAGAATGGATGCAAAATAATAGTCAAAATGTACTAAAACATAATATATCAACTCCCCCAAACTTATCATTTGCGTGTCTGCAAGAAAACTGCAAAGGAAAGTGAGAGAGAGAGGTTTGAAAGTGGAAACCTCAGAACCAAAAGATTAAGCCAAAGCCTAGTGAACTAACATCCAAAATATGATACATCATCGATCTCAAACTAGCATCACTACTCATCAAATAATTCAAGCATTTTTACTATCCATTTTATTACCAAAGGCAAGCGATCCACTTGTATAGTCTAACTTATCTTCCTACATTCAATTTATTTTATAAGTGAAGCGTGCTCAAATAGATAACTTGAAGGTTTCAATTGGTGAGGTCAAAAAGGGATTCCAATGCATCGAAAGAAGGTTTACACTCAATCATTGGATTATCACTCAAAAGGGAGTGATTGAATTAGCAAAATCAAAATGAGACAAAGGGCAATGGGGCATACAATCTCTCATCTTCCATTTTTAATCATTCTCCAATTCCCGCGTCCTATTCTACCAACTTCTAAGAGTACTAACCATCCATTTTTAGATAAAAACTTCTGAAACAACTCTTTCTTTCAATTTTTTTTTTCATTTAGGCTTTTCTTTTCCCCCACTAGTTTCTTAGTTACTTCCCTTTATACTATTTTAACATGTATTTGCTCTTTTTGCATATTCTTATCACTTAAGCTATTCTTTTCTTCTTGTGATTTCTTAGTCTTTTCCTTTATGAAACTTAGAGTTTTTCTCTCTTAGAAAGGGATTTTCTACTTTTTACTTTCAAACTAGGGGAGATTAGTCATTCTTTTTTCAAACTTATTATTTCCTTTTTCCTCATTCACCAAAAATTTTTCTTTTGAAGCTTAGCTACCCAACCACTTCTACCCTCATCTTTTAGAACAAGAATTAGAACCTTGTCTATAGCCAATACTCCAAAACTATTAAGATCTTCCCAACATTTCATTCCTAACTACCATTCCTAAGAGCTAGATGATATCTTCAGTCTAGCTAAATGGAAATGTTCAATTTCCGCCCTTTATACTCTTGAGTTTTTGCCGATCAGTCACTAAAGAAAAGAAACTCGCAAGTGTTTGGGTAATTGGGTTTATATGGTAGAGAGGGAAATCATTCTAAAAAAGAGAATGACCGGTTTAGCCACAAGTGTTTCGATTTTAGGGTGACTAAACCATTATTAAAATGATTAAGCCTTGAAACACATCAAGATATCTATTGAGCAAGCTTAGAGCTAGAAAACTTCAAGACTACACCAATAGATTTTCATATTTCAAGATCTAACACAAGAACTTCAAGGCTTTTCAAGACTACTAGAATATTCAATCATATTCATCACACTTTATATGCTAATTCAAAAGGCTAGAGCTTAGACTTTACAAGGTATTGTCATCATTGGTTTTCTATGCAAATGATACAACAAAATATAACCTAAGATAAGAATGGAATGAAGGTAAATGCAATGTTTTTTTAAGATTTTTGAAATTTTTTCGATTTTTAGGGATTTTTGTAAAACTAAAATATTCACAATGCTAATATGCATGATAAGAACGAAATCAAAACAAGGTTAGCTACGGTTCCTCCCCCAAAATTGATTCACACAGTCCCATGTGTGAAAAAGAATCTGGAGGATGGGACAAAAAAAAGAGAAATAAAAGCTAAAAGTGCATAAATTTTCATGGTGAAGAAATGGTACCTCAATAGTAGGGAAATGTTGGATCATAGGGTTCCTCGTCGGAAGAGAAACCCGAAAACTCGTTGTCCGAAACTGGAGGTGGTGGTGTTGGCATCCTTCATCGCCGTTTTTATTGCCTCGATGCATCTACCAAACTCCGTGTTGGAAACGCAGTTGATTGGCTTGAACTGTCACCTCCATGGTAGGAATATTGGAGAGACGCGTCTTCCTCTGTGTCCATACACTCGTGCAAATTATCCTCGAGCTGGTTTGAAAATGGTTGTTGGTCAAAGCAGACGTCAGCTCCGCATTTTCTGGAAGTTGTTCCCTTGAGGATGATGGATGTCAACTTTTTGACTTGCTTGACCAATTTCCTATTCGTCCGGTCTTGGAACATGTTCCACCGGCTCAGCTTCTTTTGCTCCAAATATAGGTCTTGCAGTGGTCCGGGTTGATGCGGCAGAGAGGAGGTCCCAGGATAGCACCTAGCGCTTCCATAGATCATGTTCGGGTACGGTGAAGCTCTAGATGTTGACGTTGATGTCCGAGGATTGTTTATGGATTGTAACGATGCTTGTTGGAATGGATGAAAACGGACGTTGTTTCTGCGCGTGAAAGAAGTACCATCTGGGTTGGGAAGGTAGAATGTGGCCTTTGATTTGTACTTGTACTCGGATTCTTCTCTGATTTTCCCGACTATGATCAGCATATTGTTGAGATACTTAATATCCATGAGCTTGGGAAAAGTTTGCACATGCGGGAGCTCAATGTTGATGGCTTTTAGGATTGGAGTAATCCATCCCCCAATGCTTAGTTGAGGCGTTGGTCTTTTTGGGTCCAACCCCATTCTTTAAGCGCCAACAAATTATGCAAAAAAAACGTACCGTACTCGACCTACATATCTTAGATTCGGGAAGAGCTCCTCATTATCCAATTTCGTTCGAATAATGGGTGTTAAACCCAAACACAAGAATATCATTTCACCTTCCATGATACTTCCTCCTTCTCGCCTTGAAAAGAACGAGTGAGTAAGGATTTTATGGATGTATCTTATCGCGGGATGGCGAAGATTTGGCCCTTTGGTTCGTCCTGCTACATAATTCTCTGAACCAATACACCTCCATATTAGTTCGGTTTCCGCAAATGTTATTTCAAAATGGGTTTCTTCTTCTGCTAAAAAACCATAGATCTCGACTATCTTGTCAAAATCCAAGGCATGAATGGTGTCGTTCAAATCACTGAATTCAATCCTCCCACCTCCATCCAGATGCTTGTTCCCCTCACAGTACTAAAAAAAATCTTCTATGTGTCAAGGAGAATACATATGTGTTCTTGGTATGATGGAAAACACATGTTCAAGATGCTTCTAATTCCCATTTCGGTCAATAGGGTTTCGACCTCATCATATATACGAAGCATCTTCAACGTACTTGAATTTAGGAAGATGGATTAACAAAAGCTACTTCCATGAGAGCTTGATAGAGTTCGGTTGAAGAAGGTGTTCTTTGAGGATTTCGTTCCATAAGGACTGTAGGAGCCGGAGGAGGTGGTTGTTGTGCTATAACCGGTTCTTCGACATTGGGCTGATTTTGTGACGCATTCTGACAAGTCCGTGATTGTCTGCCGGTTGGTTCATTAATGGTAATCCCACCACTACTAACTACATTACTCCCTCTTGCTCTCTTTTTGTTTCCGTCATCAACCACGACGTCTTTCCCTCTTTTTTCTCTTGTTGCTTTCTTCGGTGCCATTAGTATTTCCTACAAATTTGGAAATCAATATAACGAAATTGCATTCTCATCCAATATGTGATCAAGTCTAAGTATAGCTATAAGGCAGTCAAATCTCAATGTGAAAGACTTAAGCATTCCTCTATGTCAAGTCACAAATTTCTCAAACCTTAATCCAATTCTACTTAATCATCCTAGTTCAATACTCTCATCTCAACATTCAATCATTATACCATGATTTAGCTCCAAAGAAATTGCATAAGCTTTTAAACATTCAAAAATATTGAATCATTCAATTCCTTAATCTCTAAGCCATATATACAATTTCAAAAACTACAAAGATGTTAAGAATTAATCCAATTAGAGCACACTATCATAGCTAATCTCTTGTATTTGACTTAAACATAGCATTCTAAACTCTCAATTAAGCATTCAATTTCCTAAAGAACCCTAATTTCTCAATTTTGCCAAAATCATAAAAATTAAGCTCAATAATTCTAGGAAAAGCAATGCACTTGATACCCAATAATTTTCTATATCTAACCAACAAGATTCAACCCTAAAATCATAGAAGAATCAATTTTCATTCTATGGTGAATAGTGACATTCGAAATTGAGAAGGTTTGTTCGCATACCTTGCTTTAGTTGATGGCAATGGAAAAGAAATAGTCAAAAGAGCAAGAGAAAATCAAAATTATATCAAGAGCAAGTGCAAAAATCAGTTTAAGAATGAGTGATAAATTGAAAGTTTTGGTGAAGAAGCTTCAAAATTGTATGAGGATGAAGAAATGGGGGAGAAGAGTGTTTAAAATCGGGTCAAACTAAGTCAACCTACCTTGTACCGGTTTTTCCAAACTGGTACATTAAACCGATATTTATGTTTAATGTGTGTACTGGTTTGTCCAAACCGGTACCACATGCCGATAATATTAGTCTCTGACCCGAAAAATTATATCATGTGGTTTGGCAAAACGGGTACGCCAAACCGATACGGTCTGATTTTCACCTTTTTGTAGTGTACCGATTTGTCCAAACCGGTACACTAAACTGATACTGAAATGTTTTTTTTCCAAAATTTATCAAACCTTCACCAATCAACACCCAAACTTCCCCAGATATTAGTACACCCAAAATAATCCTAAAAGAATCTTCAAAAGTAGAGAAAAAGACTAAAAATAAAAAGGATATTTACAAAAAGGATAACATGAGATTTCCTCTCAAGTGCACTTTTTTAAAGTCACTAAGCTTGACTCTCCTTCTTAAATCAATCTTGGTCGGGATTTAGAGGAAGCTTAGATCCTCCGTTGTCAACAAACTTTTTTGGTAAGCTTCTTGAACATTGTGATTCCTTATCCTCATCCGTGGAGCTAGTCTTACCATCGCTAGTTTCCTCTAGGCATTCAAAAAAAAGTACATCTCTCGTCTTCACCCAATAGTTTTGTCCATCAATGACGAATTTCTTCTTGGTTCCTTGGATGTCATACCGTTTAGTGTGGTTTTTACCAATACGGATATCGATCTTTCCTTTCTTGACATCGATCTTAGCTCTAATTATGGCTAAGAGAGGCCTCCCCTATCTTAATCAGAATGTCTTCTAGTACTCCAACTGGAGTTTTGATAGACCTATCCGAAAACACCAAGGAGATTCCACAAGGTTTGAAAGATGTATGACCAAGCTTGTTTGCAACCGATAGTGGCATAAGACTCACACTTGCGCCAAGGTCACATAATCTCTTTTTAAATTAAAAAGGTCCCAAAGTGCAAGGGAGAGTAAAACTTATCGGGTCTTCAAGCTTCTTATGGGTTGCGTCCTTTGGATCTTCATTCTTTGCATCAAGCTCATGTGTAAGCTTCACTATTTGTTGTAGAACAATGAGTTTCCCTTTGATTATGTCCTTCAAAGGCTCGTTATTTTGAGAGTTTTCCAAGAAAGCTTCAATGTTTGGCTTTACCTTTTCCACCTCTTACATGTTCTCTTCAAATTGAGCTCTATACTTCTTAAGAAATTACTTTTTGAGCCCTCCGAGAAATGGTAGCTTAGGCTCATAAGGTGGAAGTTCAAATATTGATGCCTTGAATGTAGAATTGACCTCCTCATTGGCTATATTTCCTTCACTTTTAGTATATACAACCATCGCTTTTTTCTCTGTCCTTGTAGCAATTGCCTCTTTGGAGTTTACCTCATTCTCAATAGGTATGTCTACCCCCATCCCCAAACTTGGTTTTCATTGTCCTTAATGAGAGAGTGTGGAGTTTCCTCGGCTAGAGGCTTTATAAAGATAGCATTAACATACTCCTTTTGGTTTGATTGTGAGTTTTCTAGAAGTTGTCCCATTGGTCGCTTTGAAGAAGAAGCAAGTTGTGCAATGTGGTTGTCAAGGACCTTAAGATGAGAGTAGACACCCTCAAATTNGAGATCATTGCTCATAGCATTGATGTCTTTCTTAAAGACTCCAAACTCAATGGCATTTTTCCCTTGACCGTTCAAAAGGTGCTGCAATAATTGATTAGTGTAATCTGGTGCACTAGAAGAAGAAGAACTTCCTTGAGATGGTTTTTGAGGAGCCTAGAGGTTTGAAAAACTCGGTGTCTTGGAGAAGTAATGCGGTTTGGGATGAAAACCTCCTTGATTGGTGAATTAAGGCTTGGGTTGAAAACCGCCTTGATGTTGTTGCTTTGGAGGATATACTTGATCTTGTGGAATGGCAACATTGATGTTGTGGTATGAGAGATTTGGGTTTTGTTGGTAGTTGTTGTAGCCTTGATTGTAACTTTGATTACCCACATAAGCTAATTCCTCTTGAGTAGCTTCTTGTTGAGGTTGGTAATCCTCTTGAACATCACCAACAAAGTTGACAGCTCCTTGTTGAGAGAGGATGAATTTGTATAACTTTTCTTCAAGAGATTTCAAATCCTTCTTGTAACCACTATCTCCTTCAACACCTCTGTTAGAACGATCATAGTCGTCCCCGTAGTTACTATTACTTTGGGCTATTCTCAACAAGTGACAAGCCATCAGCTTCATTCTCGTTAAAGAAATTCTCTTGACTAGCAGTATTAAGCATCAATCGGTATTTAGGAGAAAGACCTCAATAGAAGGTACTAAGAAGGCTCTCTCTTGAAAATCCATCATGTGGACATTGGAACGTGTATCCCTTAAAATGTTTCCACGCTTCCCCAAAAGATTCAGTCCCTCTCTACACAAATCCTCATATTTTGTTCCTGAGTCTCGCAGTTCTTAATGTTGAGAAAAGCTTGGTTAGAAACGCTTTCTTACAAGCGTCCCAAGTGTCAACCAAATCAGTAGGAACATTCTTCTCCTAGGAGTGTGCCTTTTCACCCAAAGAAAAGGGAAACAACCGAAGTTTAAAGGCATCTTCAGTCACACCATTGATCTTGACAGTGCTGCACAACATATCAAAATTGTCCAGATGGTCCAAAGGATCCTCCATTGGCAAGCCACGGAACTTGTTGGATTGGACCATATTGATGAGGCTGGATTTAATCTCAAATTTTTTTGTTGCCAATAGGAGGTGGACGAATGTTGGTGCGCTGAGCATGAGCGTTTGGGGCATCATGAGCTCCAATGGTTCGAGGATTTGGTGGTGGATTATTTTTTCTACCACCGTTGTTGTTTTGATTATTGTTATCCATGTCCAAGTCCAATCGTTGAAGGTGAGCAAGACGTTCTTGTTATCTTTTTTCCCAAGTGTTATGGCATTCAAGCGCTCTAATATCCTCAACGATCGGAAGAAGATTTGTAGGGCCTCTGTTTTTCAGGTTCATACACCAGAAGTGCACAAACAAAAGAAAGTAGAGAGATTAGACAAATAAAAGAAAATTGGCTTAGTCCCAAAAAAATTCAGAGTACTAATGGTTAAAATCAATCCTGAAACGGCAACGGTGCCAATTTGATAAATAAGAATTTGCAATCTTATCTATGCAAATTTCTTAAGTCTACTTATGTCGATGTAACACTTAAGATTTAATCCATTTCAGGTAATGTTTAACACACTAGTCCTATTAGAATCATGTCTAGTCTAAGCTATTAATATGTGTCGGTTTTAGACATTCAAACATCATAAACTAAAAAGTTAATAAAAGTCAACAATTCCAAAAGTCAATAGTAATTAACAAAAGTCAACCGAAAATTAAACTTGAAATTTACAATAAAATGCTAAGCAAATGGTATAGATTATTGATTCGGGTGATCAAATGATATCATGTGATGTTCAATGCTAACTATTAAGCTAATCCTTGGTCTAAGATTCCCATAAATAGAATAATCCATTCTCATGGCACTAATATTTTTCCTAATCATGTAATTAAGACAATCTCTTGGATAATTACACAATTATGAAAAATTAAGATCTAATCTATGCTAAACCACTAAATTAACTAACACAAATCTCTTGGTTATGCCTCACTTAGCATGCAGTGATTGGTTCTGGCATTTCATCGAACACCTTTCGGGCACTATTTATCCTATGATCTAGATTCAATTGATCAAGTTAAATCTAGCACTAAGATCATCTACTACATGAAGATTTAAGAGTTCCAAATCCTAAACATCACATTCCATCACGTAATTACCCTAATTTACCTAACCATTTGCTTATAAAAGAACTACTCACTTATCATTGAGATAACACAAAATCCAAGACTAGAAATGTGTTGAATCATGATTAGAAGTAGATTTGAGAAGAAGATAAACAAGAAAAAGCAACAAATCAAACTCAAATAAGCATAAGATTGAAAAGTTTATAAATTGTTCTTAAGAAAAGCAAAAGATAGATCTCTCCAAAAATTAGGTTTTAGAGTTTATATAGTAATTAAAAAAGGCATTGGATTAACCCAAAAACAGTTGGGTTAACCCAATTCAAAATGGGTTTAAACCATAAAGAGAAATCAAAGGTTGAATTTTCAGACTGATACTTGTTTGGCCAAACCAGTACGCCAAACTGGTATAAACTTTTGTCGCATGTAACGGTTTAGCCAAACCGGTACACCATCCCAATATTATTCTCTGGCAATTGTGATTTAGCGTGCGGTTTGTATCTCACCGGTATGTTAAACCGGTATCCTTCTTCTTCTCTTGTACCGGTTTAGAAAAACTGGTACATTAAACTGCTATCCCTCTTCAAAACACTTTCTTCACTTGTATCGGTTTGGACAAACCGGTACATTAAAACGGTACATATTGCTTTTTGCTCCTTTTTGAATCATTTTAGCTCCTTTGATCTGCGCTTTCGCTTCTTCCACTTCTAACACCTGAACAAATGAAATGCAATGCAAATGTATGCTAAACTAACCTATATGCAATGCGAATCTACTTAGAATAGGTGCAAAACAAAAGTCAAAATATACTAAAAACGTAATATATCACGGGGAAAGGGAAGCCGGGCCATTGCAAGAGGTGGAAGCAAGTCTAGTCTCGCCGGTGAAAAGGAAGCGAGATCTGGAGAGGTGCGATCGGTCTTCTCCAACTATGGTATAGTCGCGCTGCCGATCCCTATGCAGGTCCAGTAGAAGAGTAACCTCTTTTGAAGGAGACAACTGCCATTTATTCCTACCACTCCAAACCGATCATCGCAAAACCCTCCACCGTCCACCTAAAAACAACGAGGCCTCGGTCCAACTACGACGAAGGCTACCATGCTTGATCTACGCATGCCTCACCTTTGTCGTGAGAAGTAATAGGGACATAAGAGAAGAGAAGAACGAAAGATGTTAAACCTTGGGTTTAAGTGGTTCGCCAGCAATCAAAATCGCAGTGCACGAGACTTGATAAGAAAAGAAACAGAGCTTCCTCTCCCTCGTTGACACTCTCAACAAAGTCCCAACGTAGAGAGACTTTGGAGAGAAAAAATAAGAGAGATTTCTTTTATTTTTATAGTCAGTTAACTTACGGGTATTTTTTATAATATGGGGAGATATTATTAATATTGCAACTGAAACGATGGTAATTAAATATTTTGCCATTTGTAAAGCAACTTAATTATTCCAACTAGTCTCGAAGTAAACAAATTTGAAGAGAAAAATTAACTTAACGCATTTTCAATTGAACTCCAACATCGAACTTAAAGGATGTTTTTTTTGTTAAAGGTTTTAAAAATCGATGTAGATGCATCTAATGATAAATTATGCATTTATTGGTTTTTTTAAAAGAAATGAACTCAAATTGTTAAATGTTCTAAAACTCAAATTTAAACCTTAGACATCTAAACAAAATTCTAAATCCTTCAATACTAAACTCTAATTAGTGAATTCAAAAAATTAGATTTTAAACTCTTAAAAATCAATATTTGTTTGTGATATTTTAGAAAGAAAAATATTTTAATGTTATTTTTGAAATAATGGGCAGTGTGTGTGATACTTTTGAAATATAAACTTGTTTTTGTGGTATTTTATGGAATTAAACTTTAATCTATATGCTTTCTGATAACACTTGAATTTCATGATTTGTACATATCATTTCTTACCACTTTTTAGTTCTTTAGGATTTCATTTAGCATGTTTAAAGTTGATTTCTGCAAGTT
>OVBE01010470.1:0-14989 GCA_900406425.1 Iberis pinnata
CTAATTCGCACTACAGACAAAATGCTAATCATTGTCTTGGATCTTGGGCCTTGCTTTCAGGTGGTATCCGGATTCGAGTTGGTCGGGTTGGAGCGTGTTTTCCTACGGTTGGTTGGGTGCGAGATCGATCTGGACTAAAGGGTGCTTGCTTGGGATCGATCCAGCTTCGTTGCGTCCAAACTTCTGCTAAGGTTGGGATCTATCCTAGTGTTGAATACCTGAGATCGATCCTGACCCAACTGAGATCGATCTCATGAGCCTTCTTCTTAGTCTTGCTTTGTCTTTGTGCACTTCCTTAGCTTTGTTCGAGATTTCACCAGAAACGTTGGAACTAAGACTGCAGAATTGAATTGCTTCATTGCAGAGCTGCTTGGGATCGATCCAGGTTCGTTGCAGGACTGCCTGGGATCGATCCAGGCTTGTTGCAGGATCGATCTCAGGTGAGCTGAGATCGATCTGCGCTGAGTTGAGATCGATCTCGAGACTGTTGAGTGGGATCGATCTCGTTTCACTGCAGAGTTGCCCTGGGATCGATCTTGCATTGAGTTGGGATCGATCTTGCAGCTTCTTGGAGGTAAGTTCAGTCCATTCCACAGTTGAGTGCTGAGTGCTAAATCCATTCCAACGTCAAGTGCTGTTTTTCCAGAATTTCTCAAATCCTTCCCAAAAATACCTGAAAGTCCTGAAAAACCTCCAAAATGCGTGCTTATGCAAATTCTAATGCAAAAATCCTAAAAACACTAAAGTTAGTGAAATCAACTTTAAATATGATGTATGCACACTTTTAGACCTCATAATCGATGCTAATTGATAAGAAAAAACCGTGAAAATTCAGCGTCATCAATCTCGTATGTTCTCTTCATAGTACTGCTTCTTCTCCGTGCACTTCCTTAGCTTCGTTTGAGATTTCACCAGAACGTTGAAAGAGTGAAGGGGGGGATCGATTTTAAGTGCTTGCGGGATCGATCTGCATAGTGTTGGGATCGATCCCGAAGGTGCTGAGTGGGATCGATCCTGTTTTGACGCCGAAGTGCCTGAGATCGATACTGCATAGTGCTGGGATCGATCCTGCAAGTGCTCTGAGGTAAGTTCAGTCCATTCCATGCTGAGTGCTCAGTGCTGCTTCATTCAACGTTAAGTGCTGCTTTTCTGAAATTTCTCAAATCCATCCCAAAAACTCCTGAAAGTCCTGAAAAACCTCCAAAATGCGTGCATATGCAAAATCTTATGCAAAAGTCCTAAAAATCCTAAACTTAGTGAAATCGACGATAAATGTGATGTATGCACGCTTTTAGACCTCAGAATCGATGCTAATTGATAAGTAAAATCCATGCAAATTCAGAGTCATCATGGACCGACGCAATTTCGATGATTTTCTGTCCAAACTGGGTGTTTGCAATCTCCACACTCCACCTTAGGGGAGGGGGTATTAGGCTATCAAGCCCATCTTGATAGTTGCTTGTGTTGAAAGCCTTTTAGGTTTGTGAATGAATACTTAATTTTTTGTATAAATTACTTAGAGAATCATCTTATGTTTGTAAAAATACATGATCGCACTTGGACTGAACAATGTGATCAGTAATTGGGAAAATTAAAAAAAGAAAAAAAATTGAATAAAATCATAAGTACATTATTGTATTGGAAACTTAAAACAAAACTCTCGAGAGCTTGCTTTCTGTACAAGGCAGCGCTAAGTGATAAATTGATGAGAGCAAGAACACAAAAGTGTTTATAAAATATTAGAATAGACTCTCATGATAAATTAGATATAAGGTGAAATGGTACTTATAGAAGAATAAGTAAACCTAATTTCCTAATCAAGATAGAAATAAATCTAAATAATATATTTAAAGATAAAGTTAATTTTCCTAAACTAAGATCTTCTTGATCTTCTGGAATATTGTTTTCCTGATTTGGTTCGATCTCTATGATCTCCTAACATCCTCCCGCAAGCTCGAATGTGGTAACACGTGTGAGATTGGACATATCTTCAAAATATCGGCTTCATATCCTGTCGTCGGATCATCATCGCAGCGTTATACTCGGTCGGCGAGTCAAATCAGCTTGAACACCAAGCTGTCAGTATTAACATTTATACCCAGTTGTATGGTCAATTTGGCTTCAAACCCAGCCATAAGGTCATTATCGACGTTTATACTCAGTCGTAGAGTCAAATCGGCAATAACACACAGCCGTTGGGACATCAACGATATTTATACTCCATCGTAAAGTCAAATTGGCTAAAATCATTAGCCATCGAATTATTATTGGTGGAAAAACATCACCATAATAATACTCGAAAATAACTCACAACTGCGAGATCAAATATTATTATAAACGAATCTGTATAGATTCATGTTCATCACCAGTTTGGTGTCTAACGTAGAGATCGTGTCTCTCTTCTTAAAAAAAAGGTAGAACTAAATCTAATCAAGATAATTTCCTAATCAAGATAGAACTAAATCTAAACAATATATTTAAAGATAATGTTAAATTTCCTAAACTAAGATCTTCTTGATCTTCTGGAATATTGTTTTCCGGATTTGGTTTGATCTCTACGATCTTCTAACGCTAAAGGTGATTTTGACGTTTTCTCTATGGTGCAAAGCCATCTCGCCATTGCTCCGGTTTCCACTCGGCGTCCATGGCTTCCTCTGCTTCGCCTCCACCAGGTGATGAAGCTTATTTTTCTCCTTCGTAGAAACCGGCGACTAAAGCTTCTTCTACCTTCCCTCCGCTTCATGCCAAATCTCTTTCCCAGTCTTCGTCGTAGCTGCCGGTGACCGGATCTCAACCTGTTTTCACCATCTCCTCTGATTCTCCCTTAACGAGAGATGACACTACTCCTCAGTCGGCTTCGAAAGCTCGGACTCACATGTTAGATTTTGTTATCTCAACGAGCTTGGCTCTTAAGACTTTAATTGTTTTTGATAAGGGTGTTGCCTTTGTAGAGGTTCCACTATAGCTGCTCAATGACTCAACTCCCTTGTGGGCTAGTTATCTGGTTGGTTACTTTGTTAGAGAGGCTCCACACATTGGAAAATTTTACGCTACGGTCAACAATATATGGAACATAGGAGACAAATCTGCAAAAATTGATGTCTGATTCATCAAAGAAGACACAACTTTATTTCGAATTGATTCTAGGGAAATGAGGAACTGCATTTGTCAACGTAAATTCTGGCATATTGCAGACATTTTGATGGTTGTTCAAGAATGGGGTCCCTCTAAAGCCAACACCAAACCCGATCTCTCCTCTATGCTCTTATGCTCTTATGAGTTGATTTTAGAAATATTCATGATTCTCTCTTCTCTTGATAGGGACTTAAATTCGTTGGTGATATAGTCGGGGAAGGGAAGAAGCTTCAACATCGAACAGAGAAGTGTATTCGATTGGACATGGCTTGGTTTTTAGTTGTGGTGAACCTAGAAAAGGAATTAACGGAGAGGATAAGGATATCCTCATCTCTTACCCATGGCTTCCTATGAAGTGCACAACCTGTAACATGTATGGACATAAAGCTCCTAAATGCAAAAAGGTAATAGGATCAGAATCTGCGGTTATTAACACCATTGCCTTGAACAATGACACTCAACAAAGCTTGTATAGACTGACTCTACCACCGATGTCTCTAACTAAGCACTGCAACCAGATCTTGCATCTTTACCCAGTCTCGAAGATCCAGTTCAGACCATCCCATCAACCGCCAACGAAGCTATTCGAACTCGAGTCAAAAGAATGGCCGACGATTGTTCGCACGGGCCGGTCTGCTATCACCACCAAGGCATCCTCTTTATTTTTGGATTCTTATCCAATCACTACCTCCCAGTTTGTGGTGCTATTCGAAGAACCCGAGACATTAGAGGTGGACGTCAAAGAAGATGGAAAAATTCCAGACTCTGAAGCTCGTATTTCCACCACCACCACATGATACAACACACGAGCAAAGCAAACACAATGCTCGGGTGTGCGTAAGGACTAGACTCATGTGCCACCCACAAAAAAAAAACAAACAACCAGTGTCTCCCTACGGAGACATCGATATTAATGTCATCTTTATTTTCATGTAACACTCGTGGTTTAAACCATTCTCGGAAGCACAACATTGGCCAAAACTGGATTCGGTCAATAAACCAACAATTTAGTTGGTTTATAGAAATTCGTGTACAACTTGATAATTTCATTCGTGTTTTGCAGGTTTTGCTAATGGGTTATAATGTGATTCATAAGTACTTCTCACACCGACTAGGCCATGCATTTGGGTTTTTTGGAAACAAGGGGTGGTCGGCACAAAAATATCTCTTGCTCTCAAGTCATAACGGTAATTGTAACCTTAGAAATTGGAGTTACCTTACTAATCTCTTGTGTATATGCTACCAATTTTTAGGAAGATCGTACTCAACTCAGGAGGGATCTCCATTAAAGCCGACGTTGCTATGGCACTCAATTTGTCCCTTGGTACTTGGGTATTTCAATCAAGTCCTAGCTTCATCAGAAAGCTCAAACGAATATTCAGTCTCAAGAGAGTTGGGTATGATACAATTCCAAGATTTCATATTTCGCTGCGACCTCACTAACTTAGACTACATTAGGCCATGCTTTACCTAGTCGAATCACCGTGACACATACCCCATTGGAAAAAATTGGATAGTGCTCTCATGAATGATATTTGGGCCACCTCCTACCCTAACCATACACGGTCTTTGAGGCTAACAGTTTCTCATATTATGTTCGATGTGTCGTCAATCTCTCCACACATACTACAAGGATTTGCAAGCCTTTCAAATACAATAACTTCTTGGTGGATCGCCCATTATTTATACCAACCATCCTCACAAGATGGGGCTCTCAGCCACCTATATATCGTTCGAGGGTAGCATTGAGACTTTTCCACAGCAAGCTCAAGAAATTGTAAGCTCACATGCGTGAACTGAACAACACACCTTTGGTAACATCGCGGTACAAACCTGGATGCCTATTATCTTCTTTACTCATGATAGGAAGCGGCTTTACTCAATCCTACCACCCAGACTTTTCAAGATGAGCACGAGGCAATTAAATCATGGCATTCCCTAGCCCGATCTGAGGAGAAACAATATCAACATAAATCCGGGATCACATGGCTAAGACATGGTGACCGTAACCAGTTTCTTCCACAATGTAGCGCAAACAAGAGCAGCAAGAAACTCCATTAAGCGGCCTACTCCCTAATTGGTACTCTCTTATCATGTTTGATACCCTCTCGTTACCGATTATGGACTCTAAGATAAAGGCAACATTGTTCTGTATGTCCTCAAACAAAACCTCGGGTCTAGACGGTTGTCATGTTAAATTCTATTAAGCAGCTTGGTCGATCAATAGTGATGATTTTCTAGCCGCTATTCATTCTTTCTTTAAGTTTGGGTGTCTTCCTCATGGTGTGAATGCAACACTAGTGGCACTCATTCCCATAGGAGATTATCCCCACACTATGAAAGACTACTGCCCTATCTCTAGCTGCAACATCATGTACAAGGTCATATCAAAAATTTTAGCTAATCGACTTTAAATATCTATACCATCTCTTATTGAGCTGAATCAAAGTACCGTCATCAAGGGCCGCTTACTACATATAATGTTCTTCTCTCTATGGAGTTAGTCAAAGATTACCACAAACGCTCATCCTCACCCTAGTTTGCTCTTGAATTGAATATCTCTAAAGCATTTGCTACTATAAACTAGGATTCTATCTGAACGATATTGCAGGCTATGGATTTCCTTGAAAGATTCATACTCTAGATCCATCTTTGTATATCCACGACCACTTTCACTATCTTCATTAATGGCGAGGCAGCTAGATATCTCCAAAGCTCCAGAGGGATTCGTCAAGGTTGTGTTCTTTCGTCTTACTTATACTTCATTGCTAACAATATCTTGTCAAATATTTTGAGTGCAGCAGCTTTGGGTCAGATTGGCTATCACGCGCATAGCAAGCACATTGGTCTCACCCACCTTAGCTTTGTGGACGACATTCTTACCTTCTCTGCTGGTAAACTAAACTCTATCTCAGAAATCCACCATGTCATGCATAAGTTTGGTCAAATGTCAGGCTCAATCTTTGATTTCACAACACTAAGGTTTATCTTTCCTATATATATTTTCAAGTTAATGTGTCACAAATCTCATCTTCCTACGTGGGTCTAAAACAATCAAGATTGAGAATCTTGTCAATTTTCTCTAAACCTCCCCAATATTTGTCAATTTTTTAACCATTAATTTTTCCATTTCACTCCAACTATCATCAGCGTTAGTCACCATAGCTTATAGTGATTTCTAAATCTTGCAAATTTCATTGTATCAACCACTAGATGTCACTTTATTTGAAGCAAAAAATTATCAATGTATTATCATAAAAAATCTACAAAAATATAGTGTGAGTTCAACATTCTCTCAATCTTCAACTGATGGGAGACCAACCCTTTTGAAAGTGATAAGCATCAAGCTTGTCTTGATTTTCCATTCAAGCAAATGCCTTTTCACTACAAGAAAATAAAACACACTCTACCTAACTAGAAAATCCGTCGAAAACGAGTGTTTTTTACGAATTAAAAAAATTATATTACTTATATTTAATAAATTTATTGATAATTTATTAATAATAAAATTATATACATAAAATTTTAAATATTCATAAAATCAAATTTCAAAATATTCATAAAATCGTAAAATAGTTATAAACTACAACAAAAAGAAACTATTCTTCATATGTCTGTTACTTGAGTCCATGAAGGCTTGCATATGAGCTTGCTGAGTGTCTCGTTTTTTTTGCACAGCCTGCAAATCGTCAATCTTCTTCTCCAATTCCCCCAACTTTGCGGTCTTCCTCCTCATTTCCTCTTCTCTGATAGGATTCTAGCATGCAGTACCGGACCATGTACCCAAACACGAACATGCTCCCCTTCGCCTTCTTCATCTTCTGAAAAAACAAAAATATGAAGTAATAGTATCAATAATATGCAATAGTATATAGTAAAATGTAAATATTACTTACAGCAACTATCTTGTACTACATCTCCAATGTGAGGTTACCATCATCCTGTGTCTGCTGAGTAGCCCAGATATCTTTGAATCAATTTTTAGACTTCTTGATAAGAAGATTTTCTGTGTTAATTCCTTATCCACATTATCATGTCATTCTAGTATAGAGAGGTGTCAATCCAAATGGGTGTGATGCTAAGCACTCTAGATGCAGTTGGAACTACTAATTTAAACCAAATAAGAAGATGGATTTTTATCTAAAAGTCCTAAACAAACAGAACATGCAGCAAGTAAAACAGGACATAGGTAATAACATGCATTGGCAAATACTAAGTGTAAACAGCAAGTGAAACGAAAGCAGGAATGAAAATGGGTAAAATGCAATCAAAGGGGAAGCAGTTCCTAAGAATGAGGGTAATTGACCAGAGATCCTTCCTGAACTACCTAGACACCTAAGGTATCTCAGACAATGAGCAAATCCCTAGACAGCAGATTCATAAACAACCAAGTCCAATCTCTTGATAAATGGTTTCAACCTAAGTAATCACCAGACCTAACTCTTGTTAACGGTACACTACCTAGCAGGCATAAGGAACCAATATTCTAAAGCCAATAAGCACAATAGACATCTAATCTCTTAGGCTAGGTATGCAAATCTGTGAAATTACCATGTTCAGACATTTCATTAAACACCTTTTGGGTGTTGAAATGCCTAATATTAGATTTCAGTTGATCAGAAAGAAATAAGCATGAACAACAGTGAAACATAAGGGAGCTATAAGCAATCAAACATAGGCATCTAGGAAGAACAGGAAATCAACACTAGGGAAACTACTCACTACACATTTTGGGTATGAAATCAGAGAAACAAGAAAGCATAACTACTAAGCAAGAAATTAGTATTAAAAGTCAAACTATGAAGAACAACAAGAACACAAAGTCTTAAAACTACATGATGACGATGAACAAAACGAAAAATCAAAGATGCAGAAGATGAAGATGAAGAACACCAAGAACACTAACACATAAAAACAGAGTTCTAATAAAACAATAATAAAACCCATAAATGGTGATCAAAAAGAATAAAACAATAGATCAACATGCACCAGATAATTCACAACTTAAATCTAAGCATGAAAACGAAGAAATCATAAGCTAAACATAAACTTAATAAAAATTATGGGTTTTATCATCAAGAACAACAAAGGAAAACAGAGAGAAAAATAAACCTAAGACAAAACTCAAAATGGAAACAAAAAATAAAACTTAGCGCGAAATAGAGGCGTGTTAAGGCTTATAGAAATAGCCCTAAAAACGCTACAAGACAAAAATCTAAAAATCCTAATGATTCTTCTCAACCCGAAACTGGGTCGTCTTGGTTTGGGTCATCGGGTCTGAACGAAGGTGGATCGATGTTGTAGTGGTCGAGACGCTTATGGTCGAGGCATGAGATCAGGACAAGGAAGACGCGTGGTCGACGTGTAGGTGGCCCGTGATCGAGCCAAGTGATCGAGGCGAGGTAAGCTTGGCTTGATCATGGCTTAGTCGAGAGAGTTGTCCGAGTGATCGAGAGTTACAAGGCCGCACGATCGAGCTGGGCTCGATCGGTTATCGAGCCAACAAGGAGGAAGATGATTGAGGCCGAGAGGAGTTTGAGGCGTGGAAGTGTGATTGTGGCTGGGCTCGATCAACCATCGAGTGAAGTTGGTCGAGCTGGCTTGGTGTTGAATAATCGAGGCAGAGGAAGACGATCGAGCCGAGATGATGCGCTGGAGATTTAGCTGGGCTCGTTGGCTGATCTATCGTTTGACCGAGGCAGGCATGTTGGCTTGATCATGGCTCGATCCAACTTGGTTCTTTTCCGGCTTGGCTCTTCCTTTCCCTTCTCCAAGATTGCCATAATGTTCTGAAAACTCTTGAAAAATCTCTGAAATGCATATATATGCAAGTGCTAATGCAGAGTTTCCTAAAAATGCAAACTTACTAATAAATTCTATGAATGCAACATATTTACAACTAAATGACCCCAAAATGATGTTAAATGACTTCCTAAAACTACTAAAATGTAGAGACATCAACTCTCCCAAACTAAATTCTTGCTTGCCCTCAAGCAAGTAATTCAGAAGCATGGAAGAGAAGTTTGAAAACGGGAACTAAAAACCAAAATATGCTGGCAAAATAGGTAATATCAATATTCAAGTTTCTAGATCTAGAATGCAATCATAATCTCATCCTACTTAAAAACCTTAGTCATACTCATCACAATTCATTCCAGATCAGTTTCAACCTCCACAATGCATTCAAATTCATTTACCCATTTAACATTCATTAAGCATGAACCGTGGATCAAGTCACGCACATTCATTAAACTCATTTGGCTAAGGGACTCGTTAAGGGATAAAATTGACCCCTTTGTGCACTGGCTAACATTGTAGAATAGGGTTATCTGAAAAAGGGAATGAGCTTTAGCAGAAGGCTAAAGGTAAGAACACTTAGATACATACAAGTGTGGGAACCGAGATTCACACTGTCTATTTCCGTTAGTCACGGAAAATCAGAGTGAACTCCAATTTTCCAGAGATCCTGGATTTCTGTGCGTCAAACATAAACAAGATCAAAATGCAAGAAAGACAATAAAAGTACGAAAATTAAAGAATACGAAATGGGGGAAAGAGATGTCTTATTCTGATTCTCGTGAACGTTTACAATCAAGTAGCAGTTCCCACCGTAAGAACAATCGGTGATTATCCTAGAACTAACAGTGGCAACAGTAAATATCCTAATTCAGTCGCAGCTCTCTAAAAACAGAATAAAACTCAAAAAACCCTAAGTCTTTTGGTGCAGAAATTTTAACGTGCCTTTTCTAGTCCCCGATTCTTTAGCGGAAACTTTCCTTTTTTGAATTCCTTCCATTTCTCTATGTCTTGCGTAACAAGATGTGACCGTCATTGTACCTGGGCCGGATTCTTGCCTAGAAATATAAGTGGGCCATTTATCGTGTTTTAGGCCTCTTTGGGCCGCTAAGAGGTTTAGGAGATTTTTTGATTCTTATTGGAGAATTGATCTTTCGTACGTCGGCACGATATGGACTTTGCGATAAGCTGACCATTGCCGCTTCATATGGTTAAAAGATACGAACATATCCTTACGGTCGTTTCGGAGAATAATACCTTCTGTCGTTTAGTCATTTTATACGATTCGAAATTTATACGAAAGGACTCCTGAAACTTCTGTGATCCGTAAGGAATAATCGTATGGTCGTGATATCCATACGAAGAGAATAATTTTTACGATTTTAATCGCAGCTTTCAAACGGAACCTCAAAATGATACGAAACGAAAGACAAAGGATTCGAGACAAAATCAACTCGTTAATCGGTGAGCTAAATTTACAAGATCCCGCTCGGCAGTTGCCTAGCTGAATTTATGTGATCCAGCTCAGTAGTTACCATTAATATTTGGGTCCCATCACTGGGGTTAGTGTGACCCGCCTTATTTTATGCTCGGCTAAGAAGCAGAGTATTGCTTGTTTTTGACATCCCCATATCCCGGAAAGTTGACGCCCAAGTGGTAAGTCGATAGGACTGCTCTAATGGAGTTTATCCATGGTATCCCGACAATCACGTCGTAAATGGCAGGATGATCGACTACTGCAAAATTGATGATTTGGTGACTTCTTTCGCCATGTCGGGAATTTGAATTGATCCAAGGGTCATGGTAGTTGTACCGGAGAATCTGGTGAGCGGTTTTTGTGTGGGAGTCACTTCAGTTAGCTTGATTCCCATTATGTTTAGCGTATCGCGAAAGATCATGTTTACGGTGCTTCTTGTGTCAA
Organism: Iberis pinnata; assembly: GCA_900406425.1. NCBI lineage: Eukaryota > Viridiplantae > Streptophyta > Magnoliopsida > Brassicales > Brassicaceae > Iberis > Iberis pinnata. The sequence continues at coordinate 10,853 of OVBE01010470.1, forward strand.
CGAGGACCCGCACCCGCACAACTACGAGACCTTTTATGACAAGATTGATTACAAGAGGATCGTTGTGAGGAGTGTCGATTTCGAAAGTTTTTCTTTCCTCGAAGGTTATCGCATTTTTCGGCGAGTCAGAAGAAGCGAACAGGAGATAGTTAAGCCAGTTGGCGCTCTTTTCAGCCTTTTGATGATAGGCCTTAATTTTGGAAACGTTGTCCTAGCAGTATTTTGACCCTCCGATTATCATATTTACTCGACAGAGGTTTACGTTGCCAGTTTTATCCTTCCACATTCCCCTTCTATTTCGGAACCCTGGGGTGCATTGTTTCCCAGCGGCACCTATTCTGGCTTAGGCGGCCGGTTTGAATCTTTGAGGAGATCGTTTATGCTGGAGATCTCCGTTATATATCCTGCGAGTAACTTTGCCATTAATCTTGCTCCGAGTACTGTGCAGTTTGTCGTGGAGTGACGTTTGGTCTGATGGAACTCACAAAACGTATTTTTTTCGTAAGAGGTGTTTTGATCCCAGATGTTGCCTGACGTCTTCACTCCTTCGGACGATGGGTTGATCGCATAATTATGTGCTCCCTAGAGGTTTTCTCCCTTGTGATAGACATTTTTGTTGGCTTACGCTTTTGTGACAGAACTTTCATCTCTTCTTTGACGTTAATAAAATTTGTCGCTTTGTGTAGTGCGTCCTGGATCGTACGCGATTTTTTGAGGGCTAACCTCGTTATCAACTTAAATTTGTATCAGAGAGTTTTGCGGAGCGCATCGATGGCCACTTTGTCGCTGATGCCGCTGACTTTTGACATTATGATCTTGAATCATTTCATTAAATCACGAAGCGATTCATCCCTTTTCTGAGCGAGACTCCAAAGATCGATGTTGGAGGTTTCCCTATATGTGAATATGGAATACTGTTTGAGGAATTCCGAGGAGAGTTGTCGGAATCTCGCAATGGAGTTTTGCTTTAGTCGAGGGAAGCACTCGAGGGCTTCCCCGTGGAGATGTTCGACGAAAAGAAGGCAGAAACTTGCGTCTTTTTCTCCTTCCCTTATTTTTGACCTTGCCATCCCGATTTGGAAAGTTTTCAAGTGTACTTTCGGATCGGTGCTTCCATCGTACATAAGGATCTTGAATTAGCCAGGATCAGAGATTCTTGCCTCAGTTATACGCACCGTAAACATTGTTTCTGGCTTCTTTGAGGATTCAATCGATCTCTGGTGCCGCACTAGTGGATCTGCGATTTTAACGCCCAGACCTCTGTGGTGGTTTTAGCGATGTAGTCGCGGAGATCGAGAATTTTGTCAAATTCTTTGTCAATGACCTTTAGAGTTTTTCGGCGTCTATTTCGGATGTTCTGCGCCTGTTCCTCAGCCATTTTCTCTTGTTCAACCCAGAAGACGTTTTCTACTTCTTCTGTCATGGGTTTGTCGAACTGACGATTTTACGAGCCGAGCGTCTGCTTCTTCTCCTTGGGTGCACATTCTCTTCTTCGTCTGAGGAGTTGCACTGTTTGTTGGATTCCAAGTTAAGTCGCTCGGCGTCGTTCTCTTTTTGTTTTTTCCTCGTTCAAAGGCGGGATATTTTTTTTTCACATCAGGAGATTCATCGTTAGGATTTTATTCTAGCGGTTCCTTTTGCGCGTTCAGCATCCTATCGAGCGGAGTCGCAGAATCGAGTTTTCTTCTGTTGAGTATGGTTGTTATACATGGGAAAATTTCTCTGGTTCTCGCAGTTAGGATTTCAACCTGTTTTGCGGGAGATCTCGTTAGCTTGTGTTGTTCTTCTGACTTCTTTTCGAGACTCAAGAAGATCTTCTTAATTCCTCGAGTACTGCAGTGTTAGCGTTAGCGTTGACTGCGGTGACGTTTGTTGGCGGAGTATTGTCCATTTTGTGGTTCGTGGGGGCACCATTACAAGTTGATTGGTCTTTACAAGGGTTAACTCGTGATACCGTTTCTCTGTACTCGAATGATATGATAACATTATTTATTGAATTAAACATACCTTTTTCATGACTGACCTGTGGTTTGACGTGAAAAAAATCACTTGTCCCCTGCTTCTAGCGCCAAACTGTTGGAACCGAGATTCGCATTGTCAATTCCCGTTAGTTACGGAAAATCAGAGTCAAACACCAACAAGATCAAAATACGAGAAAGACAATAAAAGTACGAAAATTAAAGAATACAAAATGGGGAAAAAGAGATGTCTTATTCTGATTATCGTGAACGTTTACAATTAAGCAGCAGTTCCCACCGTATGAACAATCGGTGAATATCCTATAACTAACAGCGGAAACTGTAAATCGCCTAATCGAGTCGCAACTCTCTAAGAACATAATAAATGTCTAAAAACTCTATGTCTTTTGGTGCGGAAAGTTGAACGTGCCTTGTCTCCTCCCTTCATCCTTCTTATATAGACTCATTGCTTGTCCGTTTTCCTTTTCTGGTTCCCAATTCTTTAGCCGAAACTTTCCTTTTTCGAATTCCTTCCATTTCTCTATGTCTTGCGCAACAAGCTGCAACCGTCATTCTGCCTGGGCCGGATTCTTGCATAGAAACATAAGTCGGCCATTTATCACGTTTTAGGCCTCGTTGGGCCGTTATGCAATTTAGGAGATTTTACGATTCTTATCGGAGAATTGATCTTTCGCACGTCAATACGATATGGACTTTGTGATAAACTGACAATCAAACCCTGAATTCCCTGGGAACACTAAAACCTAACTATGGAACTACTCAGACATTGCAAAGCATAAACAATACAATATCAAAGAAGAACACATATTTAAATTAAATATAGATATATAAAGAGGTTCAGAAAGCTTCTCCCAAATACAGTGTTTCAGAATCTCTTCTCCTCAGTAATTCTCTCAGAAATAAAATAAAGACTATGTTTAAAGGCCTAAAACACATTGTATTTATAGGCTAAAAAAGTAAAATATCAAATATGGAAAACTTGGATAGGCTTAAGGACCCTTTTGTAAAATATGGAAATCTTCTTAAATTCTCGCAGGTACATTGGTCCGATCGGTCCAAGCTCAGACCAATCGGTCCAAGCTCAGACTGATCGGTCCATCTTCTCTGGACTACTATGGACCGATCGGTCAAGCTGTAGACCGGTCTGTCCAAAATGTCTGTTTTCTTCGGATGTTCAGACCGATCGGTCCAAGGGTGGACCGATCGATCTGAAGTGTTCATGACTTCAATTCTTCAGTTTCACCAATCTAAGACCAGATTGGTTCTTCAATTCTTCACTTAGTCAGATTCCATCCAATTAAACAACAATTCGGCACTTTTAATCCAAATCGACCCGAACACCTGAAAGTCTTAGAAAAAGTTCCAATTTAGAAAGAAAGAGCTCAGATAATGCAAGTTTAGCAGGCATAAATGCCCACTAAAATGCATTAGCTCTGAGTAATATCAACTCCCCCAAACTTAGATCTTTGCTTGTCCTCAAGTAAAGCAAGACCCAATCTGGAAAAGAGGTTTGAAAAGGACCACAAAGAAACTTACAAAATCTCAAAAACCATAAGTATAGTTTCAAATCCAAAAGACACCAATCTCAAACAACTACTTCGATTTAATTGTTTACCACTACTAAACTAACAACCTGTTTCTTACTCTAAATCCCAAATCAATCATGTACCAAATCATATCAACCAGCTCTTTAAATTCATTTAAGTTCATAGTAATGCATTATCATCTATGGTATATCAATCAATTTACTCAAGTAATTTTTCTATCGAAATGCCCATACCAAACAGAGCATCAACCGACTTCTGGTCTTGATCATTTTTCTCCCTTTCTCACTTCTATTTTTTTTTAAGATTCGCACTTTTCTGCGTTTTTCTTTCCTTTTCTTTTCTTCTTTTTTCTTTTTCTTTTCATGTTCGCACTTTTCTGTGTTTTCATGATACTAACTGTTTTTCAACAGCCCCGGAAATGACTATGGACTACAAGGTCACGCTTTCAACACTTTTTCTACCGGTTTTTATCATTTTTCTGAAGGGAGAGAGAGAAAGGACTCGGACCGTACTAAAAGAACTTGTCGGTTTTACAGAACACTGAAGAGAGAGGCACCTAATTCTCAAAGTAAATCAACATCATAAGCAAGAATAATTCATATTTCAAATTA
>OVBE01010471.1:0-14987 GCA_900406425.1 Iberis pinnata
ATTGTGCCCGAAAGGTGTTTGATGAAATTCTTGAACCAACTATTGTTTGCTAAATGATACTATCCAAGATATTGTTTTTAATTAGTTTAGTAGTTTATTAAGAATTATATCTTATTGACTCTAAATTGTGTAATTATCCAAGAGATTGTTTTTAGTTCCATGATTAAGAGAGGGATTAGTGCCATGAGAGTGTATTAGTCTAATTAAAGGAATTCTATACCAAGGATTAACACTAAAATGTGAGTATTAGCTTCATAGAATGTCATTTGATCACTCGAGTCAATTGCCTTTGCCCATTTGCTTAGTCTTTTATCTTGATTTACATTTTGATTTTATGTTGACTTTTTAATATTGTTTACTTTTTATTGTTTGACCTTTAGTTGACTTCTATGTTTAATGCTTAATTTATAATGTTTACTTTGAATCATAAATCCATTATGGCTTAGACTAAATGAAATTCTCATACGTTTTAGTGTGTTGATTACCCTGATTTGGATTGACTCTCAAATACTATAATGACATGAGTGGTTTTGAGATACTTGCTTAGACATTGAATTGACCAAATTCGTGTTTATCATAACCAAGCTTGGAAAATGAAAAAAAGATAAATAGAAAAGGATATGCGTATTGGTAGAGATGTTTAGCTTTACAACTTAATATAAATATGAGGCTAAGGAGAACAAAAGGGATTAGTTCTCTTAGCCGATTGTTTTGAGAGTTTAAGTTTTGGTGAGAACGTGATTGAGTGTTTGTGAGATTGAACGAACAAATTATCATAACGTGTAACAAGTTCAATAAAAGAATAGTTGTATTATGTTTTCTCTTAATAAAAGAGTCTTTAAGAGAATTTGATTGTTGTTTGTTACAATTACACTTTCACGCGTAACTGATTGAAATGGTCGAAAAACATATTATTGGGGAAAGAAAAGGATTGGAAGCATCAAAACAAAAGAGTAGCATACATGTGAATCAAGACAAGGATCAATTTGTCTCATGAATTATAATCTCAATTGTTTCTCACTTCTGTGACATTTTCTTCAATTAAAATGGGTTTGGTCCATTATTTAGGTAATCTGATTAGTCTTAAAATACACTAGAAAAAAAAAGTTAATAAGAATTCAAATTCTAATAAAAAAAATGTTAACCACTGATTAAGACTATAAAAAAATGGTAAGGTGTCCATTTTTGGATTTTTATATACATTTTTGGTCTTACAAAAGTGAACTATAGAAACAAATCTCAATAATTTGGTTTGAGTTTTATCTTAAATTTTGTTATACTCTTAGTAATCATTTTTGAAAAAGGAAATAGTTATAACCCATGTGGTCCTTGACACATACCTTCCATAGTGAAATCATGATGATGTTATTGACAGTAACATATTGTAGTGGACTTTGAGTGCAACCTGCCATTACTCACTTTCCTTCACAAAATCTCTGACATTCTTCCACAAAACATAAAAGTCCAACCCAACAATATTTTTTCCAGGATTAGATTCTTACTTTTTGGGAATAATTGTTAATATCTATAATGAAGAATGCCTAAATACTTTCATTACACCTATTTATTGAAAAGAAAACGAAAACGAAAGATTATAAGTACACGAAACTAAACTTGAACTTCGAGAAATTAAAAACAGACACCAAAACTAGCAGGCAAAAATATGCCTTCGAAAACATAAAAATAACCAGGCAAAACAACAAAAAGAAAGAGACAAAACTCTAAAACCGCGGCTATGAGAACCATTGAACCCGAACTGCAGCACAAAAACGCCAGCCAAAATGCACGCCCCAAGAGTACATCCATACAAAACTAATCCCTAGAGTCACCATGACAGGTACAAGTCTTACCTTGAAAAGAGTACATCGAAACCAAGATACGAACGAAGGCATATATCCGGAAGACGAAAGACCAGAGACCGAAAAAAAGCCAAAAAAGTCAAAGAGAAAGCAAAGTCGAAACATCATAAGAGATGAACGAAGAACGCCGAGAAGTGTTTCACTGAAGCAGATGAAACGATTAACCACCCTGTAAATACTTTCATTACACTTAAACTTAGCTTTACTTAGTCTAAAAGACTTAAACAATTAATTCTCTTTAAATCATAAATCAAAAGTAGATTATTGCCCATTCCTCCATTTGCCTTTTCTCCATATACATTAATCAAAACTAACAAACTAAAAATAAAACATCAACCTCCATGCAAAACCATATTATATAATAAAGTTACACACTTTATTATATTTTCCACATTTCTTTATACTTTTTAAGTAAAATTGTAAAACTCCACTTTTCTTTTATCTTCTTCTATAGCTATGAAATTAGTGGATGAAGTTACATATCTTCATCCTTCTTTACACACACACATATATATCTATGAAGTAAACTCATGATTTAACTATCTTAAATTCTATACTATGTGTATGTTTTTGTTCACACTTCAAACAACATTAAATCATGAACATTCATCATCAACTCTTCATCTTCCTCCTTCTTGGACTTCTTCTTCTTCTTCCTCTATGCTCCTCTCAAGAAAACACTAGAAGCTTGGTCATTGATGTCAATGGTCCACTTGAAACTTCTCCAATCTCCGAGGTTAATATGTGCTTCTCTCACTAATCTCATAATAATAATGAAAAGCTTGTAAAGTTACAAACTTAATCTCTTCACAATCTCGTTTATTAAGCTTATAATTCTTTACGTTGAAGCTCCAAGCATTTCTTTGTTAGGGAAACTCTTATATAAATGGTTTATTTATAATCTCATGATTAGCAATTAGCATGTATACATAAAAGTATGAAGAACCTTTGAATCCTTTGAATATAATTCCATACATTTGATTGATTAAGAGAATAAAATTTTTAATTATAGATCTTAAAATTCAGTTTTATGTTCATAATATTTTTTCATAATATAATATTTAATGATATTAAAAAAAAATATGAGTATAGTATAATTATGGGTATAGTACATGTTTGTCACACAGATGGCCGGTTTTGAGGCCAACCATATCAATTACGAGTTTCGGTCCATTTTTATTTTTAAAATTTTAGTTTAAAAATCAGTCCATTTTAAAAATCTTAATTTAAGAATTGGTCCAATTTTTCTATTTTTAATTGTAGACTTTAAAATCTCAAGACCGGTTCTGGTCACACAAACTCGTATTTAATGAAATTTCTCATTCTTAATTAATATGATACATTTTTTTGTTGTCTTATTGAAACAGAAACTAAATCCAAAGCTTGTGTATGAAATCAAAGTGCATGGCTTTATTCTTTGGGCATCAATGGGTGTTTTGATACCAATTGGTATAATCTCCATTAGGTTAATATCTATCAAAAATCAACCTTTAATCACTCGACGACTCTTCTTTCTTCATGTCACTTCTCAGGCAGGTTCCACCTTTATTTTCTCTCTATTATTATTTTTAGAGCTGAGAATTCGGTTTAATCGGTTCAATTCGGATCGGATTTTGCGGTTTTTGGATTTTGTGCCAAACTGAACCGAATAAAATTTCGGTTCGGTTCGGAAATTGGTTTATTCGGTTCGATTTTTGGTTTTGACGTTCGGTTTATTCGGTTCTTTTTTTGTTTGTTCGGTTCTTTTCGGTTTATCGGTTCGGTTACCGAAACTGAAATTTTTTTTGTGCCGTTCGGTTATTAAAACGTAATCCGGTTTGATTCGGTTCAAAATTTTTTGGTTCGGTTCGGTTCGGAAAATTCGGTTCGCTTTCTATTCCCGGTCCTAATTATTTGTATTATGATATTATTCTGTCAAATATTATATTTCAAAAAAGTAAATCATAAAGATGTTGAAAAACATTGTATGAGTTGAAAATGAAAATCAATGGTCGGTGTCAAAAGAGTAAAGCAAATATGCCTCTTTTCTCATCTAAAGAATAAAGATTGTATCCAATTAATTAAGTCACTTTTTCATAAATTAGTAATTAGTAGGGCCTTTTGGGTTATTCTAGATTGTTAATCACACTATAATCATGGAGACTTGAAGGCCAATCAAAAGTGTCAATATCTTCTTAATCTTTATTTGTTGTTTCTCTTTATACTTAAGTAATAAACTACACCAATTAGTACTCCACAAAAAGTACCACAAAAATAATATGAGTAATTTTACAAAGTACCACAAAAATAAATTATGTTCGAAAAATACTACACTCTCAATTGTTGCAAAAAAATATAATTAAAATAATTTTCTTCCAAAACTTTTCACAAATACAAAAACTGAATTTAAAAGTTTCGAAGTCTAAAATTTTGAGTACGAATTCACTAATTAGAGTTTATAGTTTAGTTTGAAGTAATTATGATTTAAATTCTTATATTTAAGGTTTAAAATAAAAAAATTTAAACTATTTTAGTTTTTTGTTAAGCACGTTTTTGTGATATTTTTAGATCAAGCTAAAAAGTATGGTGTTTTTGGAATAAAAACTCAAAATTTTGATATTTTTGATAATGTCTTAGAAATATTTTCTTGTGATAAAAAAATAGAAAATTCTCAAAAATGCCACAAAAAACTAGGTTTATTCCAAAAATATCAAACACTCTCAAAAGTTCCAAAAATACCACAAAATTTAAAATAACTTTAAAATTTTAAATTTGAACCCTAAAACTCTGAAACCAAACTTAACCCCCTCAAAACTAAACTCTAAACTCTATTTAGTGAACACAAACCCAAAATTTTAAATTCTAAATCCTTAAAATTTAGTTTTTATGTTTGTGGTATTTTTGGAACATTTGGGAATGTGTAGTATTTTTGTAACTTTTGAAAGTGTGTGGTATCTATGAAATTTAAACTTCTTTTGATGGTATTTTAATGAATTCTTTTGAAAAAATTGTTAACTATTTTTAATCTGTAATTATTATTTAAGCTATTGTTAGTGTCAACAATCTTCTCATGGTTTACTTGGAAGATTAATCAAGTGAGCTATTAAAAATGTGATTTATTTTTTAATTTATGAAACAGATTGTTGCAGTGATTCTTGTGGCAATAGCAACAATACTTTCAATAAAAAACTTCAACAATTCTTTCAATAATCATCACCAACAATTAGGTGTTGGACTTTATGCCATTGTATGGTTCCAAGCTCTTCTTGGCTTCCTCCGACCACCAAGGTATTTTTTTTCTCTTCTATGTTTCTTCATATGTTTCAAATTAAATATTGTTTGAAACTTTAATTTTTGTTTCACCTTAAATATAATATTTTTACATAATTTTTTAGTGCAGATGTTTTGCAAATTTTTCTACATTTATTCATATACCTCTATTAGTAAAACGAAATTTTTTAATTGTTTTCTTTACATGCATGAAAAAAAATATCAAAAGACGCTTAAGTTAAAGAGGAATTCCTTCAAATACCATCAAAAGAAGTTTAAATTTTTAAAATACCACACATTCCAAAAGTTTCAAAAATACCACAAACATAAAAAGTGAATTTTTTAAGGGTTTAGAATATAAAATTTTGGGTTTGAGTTCAATAAATAAAATTTATGGTTTAGTTTTGAAAGGGTAGGAGTTTGGTTTTGGGATTTTATGTTTTACCACAAAACGGTTTCGAATTTGTGGTATTTTTGAAACAAAAACATTTTTGTAATATTTTTGGAACTTTTGGGAGCGTGTGATAATTTTGAAATAAATCTAGTTTTTTGTGCTATTTTTCCCCTAAATTTGTTCTTTTTGTGTTTAGCATTTTTATAGTTTGCAACTCATCTTAATAATGAACATAATCATAACTAATTTTTGGGTTGAGGTCAGTAATCTATCTTGCCACTTTGTTGAAGATGACATAAAAAATTTAAAATTTATGTTACTATGGTTATGACAGCAAAATGAGCTACTACATGAAAATTAGTTACACATAATAAACATTCAGATGACAAAAACTAGCAAATGTCTCCAACTATATATTACTCCCTCCGTTTCATAATATAAGATGTTTTGGTTAACAACACACATATTAAAAAATCATGTTTTTTATTTAAAATATTTTATATATTATACATTAAAAACACTTGTCTAATCAATAAAAAGCTTACATTTTATTATTCGATATGGAATATTTAATAGCTGTAAAATCTGCATAGAAATACGAAAACATCTTATACTTGGAACATAAATAGTTTTCTAAAACATCTTATATAATGGAACGGAAAAAATACATTTTTATTGGTTAACTTTACAAATTGCAGAGGAGGAAAAGCTAGAAGGAATTGGTTTATTGGACATTGGATATTAGGAACATTAGTAGCTATTCTTGGGATAATAAACATATATACAGGCTTAAATGCTTACACTCAAAAGACATCAAAAAGTGCAAAACTTTGGACCATACTCTTCACAACACAACTCTCATTTAGTGTCTTGTTCTATCTTTTTCAAGACAAGTGGTCTTATATCCAAAGCCAATTTAGCATTAATAGAACCCAATGTGTTGATCACAATAGCAACATCTCAACCGCAGAAATTGGCCATGGAGAAGTGGACTCGGAGAAATGCTTAAGGCCATAAAAAAAGTTACAAGTAATTACAAATTACTAACTGGTTTTGATTCTTGTAAGATTGTTTAAATGGAATGTGAATTTGATTTAATTGATTCTCTGTTGTATTTTTCGAAGAAAAAAAAATTTAATAGTATATTTAGAAAAAAATTGAATGATGATATTTTTTTAAAAAAACTTTCAAATGGTATTTTAAAGTATTTATTATATTTTAGACATATAAAGAAAATTAAGCTGAAATCGAGGAAGATCATGTAGTAGACTAGTAGTAGTTATCTCGCTGTCTTTTTGTCAACCAAGTTTTGAACCTAGCCACTTTAAAATGGTTTGTTGTAGTCGGTTAGCGAAACACAAATTACCTCAAACTGCTGTAGTTTGGATGGATCATGGAAGTCATGTGATTCTATAAGTGGTATTGGTTGGTTCTTTCATAAGATTCCGGTAAAATCATGATGGGAAATGCCGGTATCAGATGTGATATTACTCCACTACACATAGAGTTACTTGCTCTGATTTGGGCCCTCAAGTGTCTGCAATCACTAGGGAACCCATGTACCAATTTCTCTACGAACTCAGTTGAACTAATCCAGCTTTTGGAAGATCCCGCAAAATGGCCGGTTTTCGCAGCAGAGATAGCATAGGTGAATATGTTGAAAGGGTCGCTAGTGGAATTCACAATATCGCATCGACGCAGAATTTGGAATAAGTATGTTGACACTCTCGCAAAATCAGCTCGACGAAGGAAATTTTTATTTTCATATGTCAGTTCACAACCACCTATATGGTTTTCATATCTTTTGTCTTAGTTTTTAATTAATTTGCTATTTTGTTGTCAAACAAATAAAAAATGGTTTGTTGTAGTCTATAAATGACAAAAGAAAAAAAATTAAGCTAAAATTTCAAAAGGTTCCAACTTATTAATATTATTATTATTAGTCGGAGTTATTGATTATAGAAATTTAATGGATTTAAAAATTTATTATTGAAATCATGTCCCAAATTTCAACTATGTTATTCATATAATGATTTATTATTAAATTTCAAAATTCATTTTATATTTTAGTGGAAATTGAAGTTTTTGTGATACAAAATGTTTTAAAGATAAATTTACAAAGAATCAAATATGAAAAACAATTTTTTATTTCTCATTGTAAAATCCAAAAATTTTTAAATTGTTATAATTCTTTCAAATTCATTAACATACACGAACCAATTATAACAACTTCTTTAGTTAAGATCTCCATGCACAACAAACAAAGATCAAGTAGTTTAGTGGTTGTGTTACCGTTGTTCTCTTATTATCAGACTAGCATTCGAAACTGACATTCACGACCGAGAAATTAATGTGATAAAAAAAAATTCTCTCATGCACAACCGATAATAACATATACTCTTGAAAACTTCCATATTATTAGTGAGAAAAGAAACTTCCATATATATATCCCCAAAATAAAGAAGCTTCCATATTCTTGATCTCAATAAATATTTCCTCAAAGGAAGATAAACTTCCACACGTATTAAAAACCAAATCCAACATAAAATGGAAAATAATCCATCTTCTTTCCTTATTAATGAAAATTCTAATCTCCATTAAACCCAACAATCACCAAAAAACAGAAATATATCTTTTAGTCAAAGACAAAAAATATATTCAAAAAATATCCTTAATTATTTACATATATACCATTTATCTCTTATATATAAAACCAAAACCACTAATGAAAAAAAAAAACAAAAAAATTATCTATCACACAATTCTTCTTTCTCAACAACCTAAAAAGAAATTGTCATCTTTTCATGATGAGAGGTGTTATAGTATCAATCATTGTAATGATGATACTTATGGTTTTTTTAAACCAATTAGAGTGTTCTAATGTATCATCAAACCAAAGGTACTCTTGTAATATTTACAAAGGAAGTTGGGTTTATGACAAATCTTATCCTCTTTATGATTACAAGATTTGTCCTTTCATTGAGAGACAGTTTAACTGCAAACAGAATGGTCGTCCTGATAGTGATTACCTCAAGTATCGATGGCAACCATCTGGTTGTAATCTCCCTAGGTGATTGATTACATCTCTTTTTTATATATGTGTATATAATGTTTAATTAAACTTAATACGTTTTATAAAGACATTGAATAAATCTTAGTGATCTGCTATGAGACTCATAGCTATTTAGTAATGATTTAGTGATCTGCTATGAGTTCGTATATAAGAATGTTATGTATAGTATTGTCACATATGCATTTGTACATGGCCGGTCCTGAGATTTTAAAAAATAGACCAAAACTGTATAACTTTTCAAAAGAAGTACCGTTTTGTTAACTAAAATTTTTAAATTGAAAAAAAACCGCAAGCTCATGCTTGTTATGCTTGGGATCAAGACGAGCTATGCGCATATATATAGGTTTATGCCAAAAGTTTATCAAATGAGATCTAGTTAATGAAAATTTGGAGATATAATTGTTAGTCATATGTTTGTGTTAGATATATATTTTTTCATCCCATATCGGAAATATAAAAAGAGAGTGAAACAAGTTAATGGGTTAATAGCATTGGTTTAGCCTAGTGATATTTATAAGTTCGATAAGATCACTAGGATCGAATATCTGACTTACGAAGTGTAGAAACTGGATATTCGATCGACCATTTGTAACAAATTAGAAGTTTATAATCCTATTATGATATGATAAAATTTTCTGATTCACTGTCAAATACTCCCTCTGTTTCAGATTAGTTGTCGTTCTGGAGAAAAATTTTCGTTTCAAAATATGTGTCGTTTTAGGTTTTCAATGCATAAATTAAATGAATTTGACTTTTTTGACCAATAGAATAATTGTAGGATTTTTCTATTGGTTGATTTAGAATATTTAATGGTGTTTTATTGGAAAACATAGATTTCTTAATCTGTGTGCAAAATTTTAAAACGACAAGTAATTCGAAACGGAGGGAGTATGAAATTGCTTCAGCCAATTCTTTCAAAACCAAACCATAATCAGTAGCCAAGGAACCATTATGTTGACATCTATACTTTTTTATTCCATTTTCTAAAAAGACATAATATATATGAGTTTTGGGTATGTATATTGAGTGAGATATGAATGCATTATAATATATATATTTTTCCTTATGAATGATGTTTTGTGTAGATTCAATGGCTTAGATTTTCTTGAAAGAGTAATAAAAGGGAAGAAATTGATGTTCATAGGAGACTCATTGAGTCTAAATCAATGGCAATCTCTAACTTGTTTGCTCCACAACGCCGCACCAAAAGCTAATTTCACCATCACTCGTACTCCTTCTGGTCTCTCCATTTTCTCTATACCGGTACGTAACGTTCTAGCTCTAGTCGGTCCGGTTTAATATGGTTTAGATTAATTTTTGGTTTGATTTTGGGTATAAATGCATGCAAATGTAGGCTTATGATGCAAAAATTATGTTCTTAAGAAATGCGTTTCTAGTGGATATCGTTGGAGCTCCACCACATCGAGTGATGAAGCTAGATTCGATTTCGAGTGGTTCGCTTTGGAAAACTGCAGACGTTTTGGTCTTTAACTCTTGGCATTGGTGGCTTCATACCGGTCGAAAACAACCGTAAAATCTCTTTATCTCAAACCTAGATTGTTTTTTTTAATGCTTTACAAAGACGGTAATCAAAACCTTATTTTATAGAAGATTTCGCATTTCCATAGTCGATCAAATGGCCGTAATCGAGTTTTGATCTATTGAAGAAACGTCTGACAACCACTAGACTATTTGATTTTTGTCAATTTAGGAATTAGACTATACACTAATGGAATAAGTTGGGAGATGTAGGTGGGACGTAATGGAATTTGGAAATGTAACAGTTAAAGACATGGACCGATTAGTGGCGTATGAGAAAGCTATGATGACTTGGGCTAAGTGGATTGATCAAAACATTGATTTTTCCAAAACCAAGGTTTTTTACCAAGGTGTTTCTCCTGATCATACCAGGTAATATAACATCTCTTTCGAGTTTTTGTTCCGACCAAACTCAGTGATTTAAGTCATATAAACAGCTACATGAATCCAAATTATTACATAAATAGTTTATAGTTATGTATGTATAGATGGTGAAGTAAAAAAAATGAATTTATCTACTTATAATAAAAGAAAACTATAAAACTATATATTTTTGGATTTAATAGAAGACCGAGTTTAAATTTTTGGTAGGATAATTATTGTAAAAGAAATATTTTCTACCCTTTTGGTGGGTTATTGGGCAATTTTTGGAGATTTATACTTGACTTGTGGACTTTGAACTATTTATAAACAAAATGTTTCATATGTTTAATATGATATGCAAATGCTTTGTGAATGATGATAATAATAAAAGACTGATCCGAATAACATTTCATAAGTAAAAAAAAATTGTAATTAGTCTGAATTTTGGTTTCTTTTAACCAAGTAAATATATGTTAGTTTTGTCATGCATAAATTAAAACAATTCACCATCTACAAAACAAAAAAGTACATAAATACAAAGACTTTTACAAAATACTCATTTAGCAAATTAAAATTTTTTTTAATACTCTATTATCAAATTTTCTAATGCTTAATATGATATGCAAGTGCTTTGCGAGCTTACATAAATTTGGACTGATCCAAATAACACTTCATAAGTAAATAAAACTGTAATTAGTCTGAATTTTGGTTTCTTTTAACCAAATAAAAATATGTTAATTTTGTCATGCATAGATTAAAACAATTTGAAGTTAGATTGTTGATCATGCAAATCAATAGTCTAACACGTGGACTTCTTTCTTGTCGGGTGGTTGACCGATAGTCTAATACGTTAAACCACTGTCTTGTCGGGGAACGTTGAGATACCTGGATTATCAAAAAAAAAAAAAAAAANTAAATATGTTAATTTGTCATGCATAGATTAAAACACTTTAAAGTTAAATTTGTTGATTATTAACATTAGTAACTAATTAACCACACATAATATGAACAGCTCAAGCGATTGGTCAAGTCAAGTTGGTGAGAAAGGCAGTTGTGTTGGAGAGACAAAGCCAGTAATGGGTTCAAGTTACAAAGCAGGACCACACAAAGCAGAGATGGTGATGGAGAAAGTGATTAAGACAATGAAGAAACCAGCTCAGTTAATGGAAGTGACATTGATGTCTCAGCTAAGGAAAGATGGACATCCTTCAGTTTATGGATTTGGAGGTCATAGAGTTCCAGATTGTAGCCATTGGTGTTTAGCTGGAGTTCCTGATAGTTGGAACCAGCTCTTGTACTCTGAGTTGTTTCATTCTTGATTCATCAATTATTCATATTTATGATATTTAATACTTATTTATTTGTCAATCTTCAAAAATACCATTTTTAAAAGAGATTTAGATTAAAAAAAAATCATCTAAACTATATATTTTTCCTAAAGATACCATTAAGAATTAGGTTTTTTAAAAAATATCATAAAGCTAATATTAACTTCTAAGTCTTCAAAAGAATATCATTTTTTAAGGTTTGAAATAAAAGATACCATAAAAACTATTTATGAAAAATACTACTAAATTTTTTTTCTTTCACAAAAATAAAATTAACTTTTTAAATCTTCAAAACACAACCTTAAACCTTAAATCGTTAAAATTCAATTTTAATTTTATGATATTTTTGGGAAATAAAAAATTATTCTGATATATTTTTAAGAATATATTATTTTTTAAAAAGTGGGTGCTCGTAGTCTAGTGGTTCGCACCTCACACCTCGGGTTCAACGTTGGAGGTTCGAATCCCAAGTCTCGTTAAAATGCAAAAACATATTATAGGGCCAACTGGGCGGTTCGTTGTGCCTAGGACGAAAAAAAGAAAAAATATATATTATTTTTTAAAGAACTTACTTGATATTTTTATAATCTAAGCTTATTTTATAGAATTTAATTATTTTTGAACAATTTTTAGAAGATTTTAGGTGTCCACGCTATTGTCTTATTACCAAACTAGGGATCGAGTCTCACTCCTCGCATAGTTAGTGCATTTTTTTCGTATTTTTGGAGTTTGATTACTTTACCAACCCGTTGTGGCCAGACATTAATGTGACAAAAAAGAAGAATTTAGGTGAATTGAAGAAGTTTAGGGGATTTTTAAAAATATTATCTACAATCAATCTAAAACTATGACATTTTAAGTTTTGTTTTTTTTATCGCAAAATTAAAAGATATAATTGTTGAAATCGAGCATTTTCATTTAATACTCGTGAGTTTAGTCGATTTGAGCAAGCAAGAATCATACNTCAAAAGCAACCTCAGGTCCTCAACCTTTGATTACACCAACTTTTTTTCGGGCAATATTTTGATATTTTGGAGTTAGTGGATCAAATTTAGATGAGTATTAATTAGTATGTTGTAATATTTTTATTTGTGTAAAATTGTGTGTTATGTAATTTTTTTTATTGCCCTGTGTTATATTAAATTTGCTTGATGTTTTATAAAAATATTAATGGCATGTGATATTTCTCATATTTTAATATCATAACTTAATGTATATGTTTCTAAAAGTATAAATTAGTTAACATTTAAAATAAACTATAAAAATGTTGGTACTAAAATAATTAATACACAACTTACCAATATTAAATAAATAAATATAGGGACCAAAATGTAAAAAATGACATTTCAAATTTGAAGTGTGAGAAAATAACATTTCAAATTTGAAATTTTGAAGTGTCTTTTTAAGAGAGAAAAAAATTTCAAATTTGAAGTTATAGAGTGTTCTTAATTTGGAGATGTTCTTAAAATTAGAGTGAAACCTTTAAGGTGAAATAATTATTACTATCGCAAAATTACCAAAAATTAAATATGCAAGGATTTTAAAATTTAAAAAATCATGTTATCAATTATGACTGGGCATTCAGTTTCGGTTCAATTGTGTTCGGTTTTGAATATTATGGTTAGGATAATATAATATCTAATAAGTTATTTTTAGATATTTTGATTGCAGTTGGTTCAGATATCTATTGGTTCGGTTCGGTTTAGTTAGTAACCAACTAATACCCAAGAATAAAACCGAATAAAAATAAAAAAATAACCAATAAAAAACCGAAAATAACTGATCACTAACAAAAAAATAACCGATTAAAAATAAAAATATTTTTTTATATTTCGGTAAAATAAATTTAAATTCTCTGAATTTTATTTTTATTATATATATAAAAACATTTTAACAATATTATATATATATATATATATATATATATTCGGCCATTTAGTTATTCACTATTATCGGTTAGTAACTGAAACCGAACCAAAACCAGTGGATAGTATATTTGAAAGAAATTCGATAATTTTAGAGTATCCAAATTCTAATCGGAATCGAATTTTCACTTTAGTTACTGTCGATTATTCGGTTATCGATTTTTATGCTCAACCCTATTATCAATTTATCAAATATTTATTTATATAAGTTTGATTTTATTTACTCACCCGAAAGAAGGTTAGTCAAAAAAATAATTTTGTTACGAATTTACTTTATTAATTTGGCTATTTTAAAAAGAAAAAAAATATGAATTTGATTTGGTCATTTCAATAACTTGGTCTTACAGCAAAAGACAAACAACATCTCTCTTTCGTTTCACATCTCCGAGTGTAATCAAGCTCCGGATCTCATCGGAGTTTCATCAATCTCGTCGTCATTCCTCCAAAAATTTATCGATCTCTTCGCATTCTGACGGACTTATCAGACTGGCGGTTTCGATTTGAGAGAAAAGTCTGTCTCCAAAGTTAGATTTACAAATTCTCCGTGAGAAAAGAAAAAAAAGTGGAGAGAAGGATCATGGCTATGGTGGATGTTCACCGATTCGCAGAGACAATTACTTGCCATGCTTGGAGTCCTGATCACTCTAGTAAGTTTCTTTACTCTGTGATTTGGAGATGAGTTTTTGTTTTTGTTCTTTGGCTTTAGTTAAATTGCCCTCATTCACTGTTTGGTATCAGAATCTAGAGACCTAGATCATACTTTGTTTAGGGAAATACGAAAAATTAGTTGTGGGAAAAGGATCTATGATTTGGCTAAGTTAGAAGATTAGATTAGAGAACTTAGTTGACTTCTGCTATTCAATTGAGAATCAGATTGTGAATTACAAATATTGAACATTATTTGATGAGTTTTTCTAAACAGATGAAGTCAATACCATGATTTACATTCTTTCTTAAAGTGTTTAACGATTTATGTGATGTGAGATTTGTTTCTGTTTACTTGTAGTGGTTGCATTTTGTCCTAACAATACTGAAGTTCATATCTATAAATCATCACAAGACCAGTGGGAGAGGTTACATGTCCTTGAAAAGGTGAAACTTTCTGTCTCTATCTGAAACTAAAGGACCTTTCACTCCTTTGCACTCTCCCTTACAACAATTTCATTTGAATTGTTGCAGCATGACCAAATTGTATCTGGAATAGATTGGAGCTCAAAGTCTAACAAAATCGTCTCGGTTTCCCATGACAGGAACTCG
>OVBE01010472.1:0-14984 GCA_900406425.1 Iberis pinnata
CAAGAGGTCTTGTATTCATGATCTTCCTTTAAGTCTAGAAGAAAGCAGTTGGAATAATGAGTTTTATTACTTAGAACATTTGCAAGAGTTGCGTGCCAACTTCTGTGCTGCATGAGTTGAACAAATGTATTGATTTCTGTTTTATCAGTGACAGGTTAGAGACTTTGAGCACAATGGTCTGAACCTCACTGCTACAAAAAAAGAGGAAGTGGAAAGATTGAAAACGGAAATTGATGAGCTAAGCCTGCGATACGTTCAGAATTTAAATGAAGATAGTTCTTGTCTCTTTTTTACTGAGGCTGAGCTTACTGGTGTGCCTCTAGAAATTCTTCAGGTGTTTACCCTAAATGTCATTTAGCTTACGCTGTCACAGCCAAATATGTGACTAGTCATCAGGAATATGACCTTTTCGGATATATTTATCATTTCTGCGTTTCTTCCTGCAGAGATTGGATAAAACTCAAAATAAAGAATTTAAGCTCACCTTGGAAAGTTGTCACGTGGCAGCTGTTCTAGAGTTGTGCAAGGTAACAATGCACCTGTACCTTATAATTGATATGCCGTAGAAAAGGTGGAAAATAAAATCACTTGCCAGTTTCTGATTCTGATATCTTCTTACAACCAGGAACAATTTCAACATCTCTCTATGTCTCCAGGCCTCTATATTCGGATCTGTATTTAAACAACTTTTGGTCTTGTTTTATACTTTGTAGATAGCCAAGACAAGGAAGACAGTGGCTATGGCATATGGAAGGAGATGTGGAGATGCCAATATTGCAGTGTTAAGAAAACTGGTACTTATGTTTATTGTCTAGAAATCCTTGAACAGAAGCCTGTAAAGCACTTCAGTCAATTGTGTTCTTACTATTCTCGTTTCTTTAGGTTCAGTTGCGCCACAGTTTAGCTCGCTTACTTGGTTATGCACACTTCGCAGATTATGCTCTTGATTGTAGGATGTCAAAGACATCAACCAGGGTTTGTGAAAGGTCCTTTAAGAGATTAGTTTATCATTCTCATTATCTTATTTGTAATGACACCCTTCTTATGGCCAGGTGATCAGGTTCTTGGAGGACATCTCTTCCAATTTAAGTGATTTGGCTATTAGAGAGTTCTCCATTTTAAAAGATTTGAAAGTAAGTTATACAGTTGATATTTCATATAATAGGTGATGCATTTCTCAGTGCGTAACTTACCGGGTTCTAATATCAGAGGAAAGAAGAAGGAGAGCTTCCGTTTGGTGTAGAAGATCTTTTATACTATATAAAAAGGGTAGAGGAGGTGCAGTTTGATCTTGATTTTGGAGACATTCGACAATATTTTCCTGTCAATTTGGTCCTTCCTGGGATCTTTAAAATATGTCAGGACATTTTTGGTGAGTTTAGAGTGCTTTTGGGATCTTATTATTATGTTTTTATTTGCTTATGTGGCTCAAGGATATTGAGTATTTATTTTATTCTCATCAGCTTGCTGACCAAACTTTTTATTTCTTTATGCAGGAATAAAAATCGAGGAGGTGAATGATATTGATGTCTGGTATTCTGATGTTCGAGCTTTTGCAGTCTTTGACACTGGATCTGGAAAGCTTTTGGGTTATTTCTATGTTGACATGTTTTCAAGGTCCATTAGCAACCTTAGCTAGGCCTCCTTTTCACTTTCAGAGCCTCTGAATTATTTTTTAAGTTGTTAAAATAATTTTGTTGAACAGGGAAGGGAAATTTAGTCACAGCTGTGTGGTGGCTCTTCAGAACAATGCACTGTTCTCCAATGGTGCATGTCAGGTGGTAATTTTACATTCTTATGGGGTTTATGTGGAAGTATCATGCAGTTCAGGATATAAATCGAGATCAGGATCTTGTGTGGATGGATGTATTTAATGTGCTGATATTTCTATTCTGGCATGTATTTTGTTTCTGTCTCCAGATTCCTGTGGCATTGCTTATTGCACAGTTCGGAAAAGATGGTGGTAATGAAGCTGTGCCATTAGGATTCTCTGAGGTGGTTAATCTTTTTCATGAGTTTGGCCATGTGGTACGTGAATGAGATTGGTTACTTGGAACAGTAGAATTATTTTTGCTGTATTATTTTCTGTTTCATGATTTGATTTTCCTTGATAACCATTGGCAAATAGGTTCAACATCTCTGCAATCGTGCTTCATTTGCTAGATTCTCGGGCCTACGTGTTGACCCTGATTTTCGGGAGATACCTTCTCAATTACTGGAAAACTGGCAAGTAAACTGGATATTCTTTGATTATATCTGCATTAACTCAAATCCTTACAAATGGAATATGATTCTGGTATCTCTAGGTGTTATGACAGTTTCACATTGAAGTTAATATCAGGTTATTGTCAGGTGAGAGTGCTTTTCCGAAAAAGTTGTGAACAAGTTTTCTTTAACCAACTAGTCATAATGATTTGGTTCAACTTAGAATGTATATTCCTGTTGCCCTTACAGACTGTTACTAGTTTGTGTAATTTGATGGACCTACAGGATATCACGAAACCGCTTGTGGATGAAGTCTGCAAAACACTTAAACGTTGGAGATATTCTTTCTCTGCACTCAAGTCGCTTCAGGAGATATTATACTGTAAGGCATTGTTGCACATGTCCTCTTCAGATTGATTTATTGTAGTTTATTCACTTTAATATTAAAAATATTTGCAATTGTTAGGACTAATGGTTTTATTTAATAGTAAAGATCAGTGGATTATTGTTCTTTCTATGCATTTAAGAAACTAGATGTTTACTAGTAACAATCATTAGTAGAAGCTCAGTTATCAGGTAAAATGTGGCATTCAGTAATAATGTTTGAAATGTCGAGGAGCAGGTCTATTCGATCAGAAAATATATTGGGAAGATGATGTGGACTTTGAGCAGCTAATTAGGAACCTTCACCCAAAGGTATAAGTAGGAATTCTCAGCGCAATCTGATATCGGTATGGTGGGTAAATGATATCCCTGTATAGGTAATGTTGGGGCTACCAGTACTGGAAGGAACAAACCCTGCATCATGTTTCCCACGTGCTGTAATTGGCTCAGAAGCAACATGTTACAGCCGTTTATGGAGTGAGGTAATGATTTGTTTTACCTTGCCGGGGTAATCTGCAGCGATTGCTTATCTGAGAAACCGGTTTAATCCCTTGGTAGGTATTTGCTGCTGATATATATGCTTCAAAATTTGAGGATGGGCATCCAAATCTGTATACGGGGATGCAGTTGAGAGAGAAAGTAAGAAATGTTAACGACGAGCCATTTTTTTGTAGTGTGTAACAGTAGCTTTCTTCTTAGGTGTTGGCTCCTGGTGGAGGCAAAGACGCCATTGAACTTCTCACCAGTTTCCTTGGACGGGAACCATCAACGCAAGCTTTCATCGATTGCCGGACAAAATATAGTTTGTGATCTCTGCACCTAACACTAGAATTGTTTTTGCCAGGCTGAACAATTTTTTTTCTTTTCAGAGAGACATCTTTTGTTGAGAGGACTGAAGATCTAGTTATATCGTTCATCTTACCAAAATATTTGGACTTGCTCAAAAATGAAATTTGATATTAGGCTTATAAAAGCTAACTTTTTAAAAGCATATATTTCCCTAACACCTCCTTGTTAGACGCCTTTCCGGGCTCCAGACCATCTTTGGATGGAGAAGCATAGAAAGCTCATTTTCTAAGACCGATTCATGGTTAAATGATAAAGTTCGAAGAAGACCTTGGATCAAAAGCCCAATGATTAACATTGATCTCATAGACCCCATCAGAAAAAGATTGGAATTCCCATATTCTCAAAAGATCTCTTTTATGAAGATTGACATCTCTCTGATCTTAAAACATAAACCAGTAGTTCTAAGAGAAGACTTCTAGACTTGGAAACACTCGACAAAGAGGTGATTTCTCAATCTAATCATCCTATTGGCTAGCTGCTTTTCTTAACTCATCCGAACCTATTAATGCCTTCTTCGTACCAAATTTCATTCCCATCAAAATTCTGATTTGGAAAATGGTCCTTTCTCTGTAGCAGACCTACTCCTCTTCCTTGGTATCATGGTTGACTCAGGATGTAACTTTGAATGAGAATCAACAAACCATGTCTTGTTCTCGTGTACTGATACAATCAAAACATACTTGGGATAACAGAGACTAATACTCAAAACAAGTACCAATCACTTATTTGAATTGTATAGTGTATAAGATGAAACAACACTAAAACAAATCAAGCTGAGAACAATTTTAGAGATTTAGAGAGAGAGAGAAAGAGAGAGAGAAAATTCTACAAATGATCCAATCTGACTTCAGAATCGCCATTGTTCCTCCTTTTAAACAACTGAAGCTCTGTTTAAGCCGTTTCAACGATAATAACAACTTCATAACAACTCCAATGCTTCCTTGCCATGTGTCCTTCCTAATTCCCATATCAAATTCTCCCTCTCCAAAGAACCTTGACCTCAAGGTTCATCCATTTTGTGAACTCTTTGCATCAAAGTCCGGATACTTTGGCAACAAGTCATAATACCACTCCCAAGTTGCTTCTTCTACATCCTGATCAACCCATTTTACCAACACTTGAGTAGCAGCTTGACCTTGTATCTTCACCATACGTCGCCGCAAAATCAATTCAAGTCTTGGATTGCTCACATCCAGATGAGCAGAAGGTAAGGCTGTTGAAATCATCACATTTCCCACAACTTTCTTCAATTGAGAGACATGAAACACTGGATGTATATCTGATGATGCTGGTAATTTCAACTTATACGCCATTGGGCCACATTTGTC
Organism: Iberis pinnata; assembly: GCA_900406425.1. Taxonomy (NCBI): domain Eukaryota; kingdom Viridiplantae; phylum Streptophyta; class Magnoliopsida; order Brassicales; family Brassicaceae; genus Iberis; species Iberis pinnata. Next base: position 4,767 of record OVBE01010472.1, read on the forward strand.
ATAGTATTTTGGTGTCAATTTTTGATTCATACGTATCACCACAAAATCTTGTGTGTAAGGTTGCAACTTAAGAAAGACTTTATCACCAATATCAAAATCTCTGTCAGTTCTATGGCCATCAACAAACTGTTTCATCCTATGTTGTGCTCATAAGAGATGAAATGCTAATATCAAAATCATATTTTCCCTCTCTTGTAAGCTCCTTGCTACTGTATCCACCTTAGATTCTCTTGGTAGATATGGTAAATGTTGTGGAGGAATTTGACAATAAACAATCTCATATGGTGTCATGTGTGTTGATGTATGGAAGCTTGTATTATACCAAAACTCTGCAAGAGGCAACTACTTACTCCATAGTTGAGGTTTGTCACAGAACATACATCTAAGATAAGTTTCTACACATCTATTCACCACCTCTATTTGGCCATCACTTTGAGAATGATATGCACTTGAATAGTTGAGTTAAGTGCCTTGTAACGTAAACAACTCCTTCCAAAATTGACTCAGAAATACAAATGCTCTATCACTCACAATTGATTTAGGAAACCCATGAAGTTTGAAGATATTATCCATGTAAGCTTGAGGAACAGAGAAGGCAGAGTAAGAATGTGTTAAGGTAATGAAGTGAACAACCTTGCTTAACCTGTCCACCACCGCTAAAATCACTGATTTTCCACAAGATAGGGGTAAGCCATAAATGAAGTCCATAGATAGACCAGTCCAAATAGTTTCAGGAATTGATAATGGCTGTAATAAACTAGGATAAGCTGTAGTAGCATACTTACACTGCTGACAAATTCTGTAATTGTGAATATAAGACTGAATATCTTTGCTCATACCCTTCAGGTAAAACAAATCCATGAGTTTAAGATCATTTGAAACCACAATCTTTGTTTTCCTTCTTAAAATATTATGAATCCAACTGTAATGTTTCTTCCCATTACTCTGAACTTTCAGTACATCAAAAATCTCCTGCACACCTGCATCCATAACATAACCTTCCTGAATCTGCAACAACAAGTCACAGTCCAACACTGACCTGGCCATATGCAAAATCTCATATCCTTCTACCCTTGACAAAGCGTCTGCTACCAAGTTATCTTTCCCTTGCTTATACTGAATTTCATAATCAAATTATAACAATTTTCGTAACTACTGTTGTTGAATTGGAGTGTTAAGACGTTGCTCCAATAAGTACTTTAGGCTTCTTTGATCTATTTTTATGATAAAATGATCCATTAGTAGATAATGTCTCCATTTCTGTACCGCAAGCACCACTACTAACAACTTTTTTTCATAGATGGACATATGTAATTGCCTTCCTTTTAAATGCCTGATGATATATGCCAAAGGATGTCCATCTTGCATCAAGAATGCACCAATTCCATGACCACAAGCATCAGTTTTCACAACAAATGGTCTATCAAAACGAGGTAATGCCAAAAATAGAGCAGAACATAAAGCTTGTTTAAGTGCATCAAAACTCTTTTGAGCTTCAACAGTCTAGTCAAAAGAATTTTTTTTGTTAAATATGTCAATGGTCTTGCTATTGAACCATAATTCTTGACAAATCTTCTATAATAACCTGTTAACCCAAAAATAACCTCTCAATTGCTTGACATTATGAGGTACTGGCCATGCAGCAACAACATGAAGTTTTGCAAGATCAGTAGATACACCTTCTGCTTCTATAAAATGTCCCAAGTATTCTACTTTAGTCATTGCAAGTGTACACTTGCTCATCTTTGCATATAACTTGTGCTGTCTCATCAACACAAAGACCTTCTTCAAATGTTCAAAATGCTCATCAATTGAAGAACTGTATATCAAGATATCATCAAAAAATTATGAGAACACACTTCCTCAATAGCTCCTTAAACACATCATTCATCTACCTTTGAAATGTGGCTGGATCATTTGTAAGGCCAAAAAGGCATAACAAGATATTCATAATGCCATTGTGTGTTTTGAATGATGTTTTATGGGTATCTTCTGTTTCCATCCTCACTTCATGATAACCAGCTCTCAAATCAATTTTCGAATATATTTTGGAGCCTCCTAACTCATCCATAACGTCTTCAATCAAAGGTATAGGAAACCTATCTTTAACTATGATATTATTTACCCGCCTATAATCAACACAAAGTCTCCAAGTACCATACTTTTTCTTGACCAAAACTACAGGGGAAGCATAAGCACTTAAGCTAGACTGAATTATGCCATTGTCCAACATCTCATGAACCATTTTATCAATCTCATTCTTTTGATATAAATTATAGCGATATGGACGTTGATTTATAGGATTAGCACCTTCCATTAATTGTATCTTGTGGTTGTGGTGCTTTCTGAAAGGTGGTAATGTTGTTGGTACCTCAAAAATATCTTGAAAAATTACCAATAGGTCTGATATAGTTGGATGATGAGCCACTATATCAGTCTAAAGTTCAATAATATGCATTGTTGGATCAAAATACTTACTTGCATTGAGCAAATCATAGCTAGTTGATCATTCTGGTCCCTTAATTTGTTAAAAATGATTGTTTTCAATTCCTTTAATGAACCTTGTTTAAGGCCATTTAGAACCACCTCAACGTTATTCACCTTAAACTGCATGATTAAAGTTTTAAAGTCCCAAGTAATTGGTCACAAATTTTGAAGCCATTGGACACCTAAAACCATGTCACAACCACCCAAAAGAATCACCATACAGTCGGCAGTGAAGGTATCATGTTGGAAATTCCATTGAAACTGGCTTAAACTACCTTTAACAGCTAACTTGCTTCCATATGCAACAACAATTTTAGCAGATCCCGCAGATTCCATGGTACAACCCAATATGTTAACAACTTGGCAATCCACAAAGTTATGTGTGGGTCATGAATCAATAAGAATGAAAAGAACCTTTTTGCTATGAGTACCACGAACTCTCATTGTCCAATAGTCAAAGATACCAGCTACAACATTCATTGAAATGTGAGCTATTTCTCCTTCCTCCCCATCATTATCACCCTCAGGTTCACAATCTGATTTATCCTGTTCCACTCCAGATTCAAGCATATGAATTTGTCTTCTATGTTTTTGATAATGTTCAGGTGTGTATTTTTCGTCAATTGAAAGCATAAACCCTTTTCTTTCCTCTCATTCATCTCTTCTTTAGTCAAATGTTTCCGTGGTTGAATACCATTGTCTTCATCAATTACAACTGGATCCTTTTGAAAGAATAGTGGTTTATGGTTCAACACATGCTTTGTATTTGCATTATCATAATTGGATTTTGCACCTTGCCAATATTGTGTGGTTTGTTTCTTTGGATGTGTTTTTACATATAATCTTCCCAATAACAAGCATTGCCTAACTGAAGTAGGTTGGAACATGCGTAAATGCATTTGAGTATCCAATCTCAAACCAGCTAAGTAAGCACTAACCAAGTAATCTTCTGGTAGATTAAGTCTTGTTTGAATCAATTCAAATTTGCTGTGATAATATGCAGTACGAGTAGTTTTGTGTAATTGTTTCAACTCAGCAATTGGATCATCCAAAATCACTTCAAACCTTTCTATCAACCACAATTTATAAGTAGACCAGTCTCTAGTCACTAGTAAACGAGATTCAGATTGCACTAAAGCCGTGTACCAAGCATCTGCATCTCCATCAAAATGGATTGAAGCTACACTAATTTTCATTGATTCCGGAGTGCGATCAATCAAAAAGAATGGTTCAATCTTAAATAGCCAATCCTTGATTTTATTTCCATCAAATCTAGGGAAATATAACCTTGCCAATCTAGTTATTGCATAATAGTTAGAGTTCATACCTGATCGATTCGAATTTGAAGATTCATGCGAAAAACTTTGATGACCGTGAGGATAATCGAAGATCGGGTTTGATTTGACATTACCGCCATTATTCTCTGAAAAAAGCTTAAAAGCTTCAAACAATTCCGCCGCAGTTTTATCTGCCTTTTGGTCCATCGCATCTCGCAAGAAAGCTATCTTTTCATTAATCGTGAAATCAATTTTTGCATTGATTTCTTCCATCACCAATATCAATTGGGTGGATAATCTTGAGTCTTGATTATCTTCGTCTTCACGATTAAGGATTTTTTTCCTTGCTGCTTGTGACCTTGTTTCAGCTATTTTCCAAAGATTGTGAGACTCTGATACCTTTGATACAATCAAAACGTACTTGGGATAACATAGACTAATACTCAAAACAACTACCAATCAATTACTTAAATCGTGTAGTGTATAGATGAAACAACACTACAAAAATCAAGTTGAGAACAATTTCAGATATTTAGAGAGAGAGAGAAAGTTCTACAAATGATCCGATATGACTTTAGAATCGCCATTGTTCCTCCTTTTAAACAACTGAAGCTTTGTTTAAACAGGTTCAACGATAATAACGACTTCATAACAATTTTAATGCTTATTTTCCATGTGTCCTTCCTAATTCTCATATCATGTACCTTTGCAAGACATGTGTGGGCTCTATCTGATATCCAATACCCTCGGGATAGTTATCACCCAACCTATGTATTTATAAATATTTTATCTTGTCTCTCTCCAAACAATGTGAGACGACTTTAACCACTTTCCCTGAATAGTTTGGTTCCTTTGGAAACATAAGAATAATCTTCTTTTTGAAGCTCGCCAGTTTTCTGGTCTCGAAGTGGCTCTAAAAGTCATAAAAAGCATCGTTATGGTTTGAGGCTAATAATGATGCTTTGATATGATCCTGGATCAACTCTGAAGGAAAGGCTTAGATGATCTCTTAAACTCGACAAGATGCAAGGGATTGATTGATCTTCATCAACAACTTGGGCTCTAAGTTTCGGCTAGGATTTGATGCAAAGGAGTCCGAAACTTTATGATCTTGTCTAGACAGATTATGATTGATGCTAGGGTCGAATGAATGGATGAATTAGATGTAATCTTCGAACAGATTATGATGAAGAACAAGATGGTTTTTGGCTGGTGAAATTATCGAACAAGGGGAATGAAAAGAGGATAGATGGAAAGCTTGTATTGTCTTATGGATTAGACAAACAAGATAGAAGGAGTTCTAAATCTTTTACAGATGAAGAACAACTGAGATTCTCAATCTTAGGAGCAAGGGAATTCGATAATTGTCTCTCAAAACAATCCTTAAACCATAAACTTGCTAAAGTGAGACAATAGGTTTCGAAAATAATAAATAGGCAAACAAGAGCCTGAAACTATGAAGCGTGCAACCTTCTAAAAGAAAGACAACACAAGGTTCTAAGAAAAACTGTGTTGATTAATCAATGAAACCTATTGTCTTTTAGTAGCTTTCATCATGCATTGTAACTGTGTTGATTAATCAATGAAACTAGAATTTTGAACAAAAAAAAAAAAAGGTTCTAAGAAAAACAACAAATCATGTGAAATAAAAAGAAAACTTCTAGAAGATGAGCCTTGGAAGGCAAGTGTCAGCTTCTAGAAGATGTTATTAATCTCGCCAGGTATTTTAAAAATACTTATGCCAGATTCTTCTCAGAAAGCTTTAACGAAGTGGATAGCGTGCCTCGTTAAAACCTTAGTGATTGACCAAAACCCAATGCGGGAAAAAATGATCATCTCAATTAAGGACAAAAGAGTACAGACATTACCCACTTAGCTAACCGATCAGAAGTCTGATTCTTCTGGAATGTCAAGCCTGAACAGTTGATAGATGTTGCAAGCTTGATCTTCTAGCTCTGAATGTAGCATCACATGGGCTTGATTTGCTAGTTCTCTTGCCTTTGATCCCTTGATCCTTCCTTCAGGTTCAAGCTGCTCCGGTTCAAGCTCCGGTTCAGGTTCTGGTTCATTGAGTCCATCCACGATCACATCATCTTCCCCTTCTTGAAAATGATTTGACCTCAAATCGGAATCTGCAATAAAAGAAATCAAATCAGAAACATTGAATGAACTAGAGGTTTAGTACTTCCCTTTTAAGTCGAGTCTGTAGGAATTGTCGTTGATCTTCTGAATGATTTCGAAGGGTCCATCTACTTTGGGCTTCAGCTTGGATTTTCTCTCTTCTGGAAATCTGTCTTTGCGCAGATGTAGCCACACCAAATCGCCAACTTTAAACAGCAACTTCTTTCGTCCCATGTTAGCATGCTTTTGGTATTGCTGCGTCTTCTTCTCTATGTTAATCCTAGCTTGTTCATGTAGCTTCTGAATCTTTTCCGCTTTCCTTTTACCATCAACACTACAACGTTCTTTCTTAGGAAAAGGAATCAAGTCTAGAGGGGAATTGGGATTAAAACCATAAACAATTTCAAAGGGAGAAAATAAAGTTGAAGAATGCTTAGCGTGATTGTAAGCAAACTCCACGTGAGGTAAGCAGTCTTTTTACGCCTTTAAATTGCTCTTCATCATGGCTCTTAAGAGCATTGATAATGATTTGTTGACAACTTCTGTTTGTCCATCGGTTTGTGGATGAAAAGTTGTAGAGAATTGGAGCTTTGTTCCTACTTTCGCCCAGAGAGTTCGCCAAAAGTGACTTAGGAACTTCGTGTCTCAGTCTGAAACTATCGTCTTAGGCATCCCATGGAGCCTTACAACTTCTCTGAAAAACAGATTAGCTGCACTCACAGCATCATCGGTTTTGTGGCTAGCTATGAAGTGTGCCATCTTACTGAACATGTCAACAACAATAAATACCGAATCTTGACCATTTCTGGTCCGAGGCAAACCAATAAAAAAATCCATGGATATATCAGTCCAAGGTTGGGAAGGGATAGGGAGGGGAGTCTATAACCCGTTTGGCTGCGATTTGCTTTTGGCTAGTTTGCACATTGAACAGCTTGCGCAAATCCTCTCAACGTTCTTCTTCACGTTCGGCCAGTAGAACTTAGATTGAAGTCCGAGAAGTGTTTTAGTCACTCCGAAGTGACCAGCAAGTCCTCCCGCATGTACTTCTCTCACCAATAATTCTCGGATTGACCCTTGGGGAATGCACAATCGGTTGTACCTGATTGCCTATAAAAGTTCTCAAAAGCAAACTTAGAGCATTTGACATATATATCTTTAAATTCTGGATCAGTCTCATACAAGTCTTGTACACATTCAAATCCTAAGATTCTAGACATTAATGTAAAAGGAAGAGTGTACCTTCGGGACAATGCATCTGCAACTACATTGTCCTTACCTTTCTTATATTTGATGACATATGGGAATGTCTCAATGAACTCCATCCAGCGTCCATGTCTCTTATTCAACTTTTGCTGACCTTTGAGATGCTTCAAAGACTCATGATCAGTGTGAATCACAAACTCATTTGGCCATAGATAGTGCTGCCACACTTGTAGAGCTCTAACTAGTGCATAAAGCTTTTTGTCGTAGGTTGGATAGTTCATTGTAGAACCTCCTAGCTTTTCACTAAAGAACACCACAAGCTTCTTATCTTGAGATAAAACAACACCTATTCTTACACCAGAAGCATCACATTCAATCTCAAACGTTTTCATAAAATCAGGCAATACTAGAATAGGTGAATTGATAAGCTTCACTTGTAAAGCCTGAAAGGCTAGTTCTTGTTGTTCCTCCCACTTAAAACCGACATCTGTCTTGATAATTTCGGTCAAAGGGGCTGCCAAGGTGCTAAAATCACGAACAAATCTTTGGTAAAATCTAGCTTCCATGAAAGCTGCGGACTTCGCTGATGTTGGTTGGGCTCGGCCAATCACTGATAGCTTTTATCTTCTCATCATCTACTTTAACTCCTTCTGCACTAACAACAAATCCTAAAAAGACAACCTCATTAGTACAAAATGAGCAATTGGCTCGATTTGCAAACAAACTTTCGGATCTTAAGACATCCAAAACAGATTTAATATGAATTAACTGTTTTTGCAAACCCTTGTTGTAGATGAGGATATCATCGAAGTATACCACCACATATACTCCAATGAATCTCCTAAGGACGTGATTCATGAGGCGCATGAATGTGCTTGGGGCGTTTGTTAGACCGAATGGCATCACCAGTCACTCATAAAGTCCTTGCTTTGTCTTGAACGCCGTTTTCCATTCATCACCTTCTTTCATCCTGATTTGGTGATAACCACTCTTCAAATCGATCTTGGTGAAGATTGCAAGGGATTGATTGATCTTGGATCAACTCTGAAGGAAAGGCTTAGATGATCTCTTAAACTCGACAAGGATGCAAGGGATTGATTGGTCTTGATCAGCAACTTGGGCTCTAAGTTTTGGCTGGGATTTGATGCAAAGCAGTCCGAAACTTTATGATCTTGTCTAGACAGATTATGATTGATGCTAGGATCGAATGAATGGATGAATTAGATGTAATCTTCGAACAGATTATGATGAAGAACAAGATGGTTTTTGGCTGGTGAAATTATCGAACAAGGGGAATGAAAAGAGGATAGATGGAAAGCTTGTATTGTCTTATGGATTAGACAAAAAAGATAGAAGGAGTTCTGAATCTTTTACAGATGAAGAACAACCGAGATTCTCAATCTTAGGAGCAAGGGAATTCGATAATTGTCTCTCAAAAAAATCCTTAAAATTTTGACATAAACTTGCTAAAGTGAGACAATAGGTTTCGATAATAATAAATAGGCAAACAAGAGCCCGAAACTATGAAACGTGCAAGATTCTAAAAGAAAGACAACACAAGGTTCTAAGAAAAACAACAAAGCATGTAAAATAAAAAGAAAGCTTCTAGAAGATGAGCCTTGGAAGGCAAGTGTCAACTTCTAGAAGATGTTATTAATCTCGCCAAGTATTTTAAAAATACTTATGCCAGATTCTTCTCAGAAAGCTTTAATAGTGGATAACGTGCCTCGTTAAAACCTTAGTGACTGACCAAAACCCAATGCGGTAAAAAACGATCATCTCAACTAAGGAAAAAAGAGTACAGACATTACCCACTTAGCTAACCGATCAGAAGTCTGGTTCTTCTGGAATGTCAAGCCTAAACATTTGATAGATGTTGCAAGCTTGATCTTCTAGCTCTGAATGTAGCATCACGTGGGTTTGATTTGCTAGCTCTCTTGCCTTTGATCTCGTGATCCTTCCTTCAGGTTCAAGCTGCTTCGGTTCAAACTCCGGTTCAGATTCTGGTTCATTGAGCGCATCCACGATCACATCATGCTTCCTTAACCAAGTTTTAGAATCTCCATGTTGTAATAGATTATTTCCCCTAAATCTTGGCTGAAATGTAAGATTGACTTTGTTTGGGCAACAAAAAGTAGAAGTCTAGGAGCTGATTGGGTTGTTCATAACTCCTTAGACAAGGTCTTTCTCCACAGTAGAAGATTTTCTTTTCCTTTATGCCAAATTGGCAGTCTTCAATTGGACAATTTTTAGTACAACTTTCTATAATGAGCTCGACAGGATTCTTTTTTTCTTAGAAGGAGAATATATCATATATATGTGGCCATCACCAACCCCTTTTCTTGGGTTTCCTTTGCCTATCACAAGGATGAACTTCTGCTGTCCCTCAACATACTAAAATTTTGGCAAATGCAACTAGCTTCCCCTCAAGACAAAAGAGATGCCTCTCTCATAGCTCAACGTGTCCTTCAAAACCATAGATTTCATTCATATATAGTTTTTGGCAAAGCCGACCCTTAGCCATTCCAAGTGAGGCATTGGCCTGTGGTCCTCAAAATATTTTTTTACTCATCATGGTTCGAAAACGATTTCTTGGTAAGTCACCTATCATCTAACTACAACTAAAAATGCTTAATTATAAAGTATTCACTAGAAAAATGACCAAAATAATTAAATTGACTTTGATGATACATGTAATCTCCAGTTTTCTTCATGCACCTATGTTTCTATATAAATCAAAGTATTATATTTACCCCCACTCACATAGTGCAACGTTCACTACAAGAAAACAGCTAATTCGTGACGGCCAAATCCGTCACGAATCCGTCACGAATAGGGCTTCCTTACGGATTCGTGACGGATTTAGTCCGTCAGGAACAAATGGTCAGTAGTTGATAATCCGTCAGGAATCCCTCAGGAAATCCTTACGGATTCCTGACGAATTCCTGACGGATTATCCGTCAACAAAATATCCGTCAGGAATCCGTAAGGAATGATCCGTCACGAATCCGTAAGGATTTCCTGAGGGATTCCTTACGGATTATCTAATGGCAATTTCCTGACGGATTATTTTCGTCAGGAAATCTTGACGGATTCTTGACGGATCTTATAATTTTTATTAAAAAAATAA